>JZKD02S0078661.1:271818-284036 GCA_000966675.3 Picea glauca | reverse complement strand
TTTAAGTAGGTCATTTTAAATCAATATAATCTCTTGGTTTCTTGTGGAAAGTCTTGGCCTAAAAGGCAAGGGTTTTCCTTAATCCCTTTTTGGTTGTGTGTAGCCATTCTAGCAAACAAAGCTTGCTGATTTTGCAGGTATATCAAATATGATAATAATGACATATTGATGATAGTTTGATGCTCTTAACTGGTGATTTCCTGCACACATAAGAAGTAAAACGTGGTTAGCTTGCTGTGTATAATTTGTACTCTAGCATTCTTTAATTGTAAGTTGTTGTACATGATATTCTTTATTTGGGTTATTTCTCTTGTAAACTTGTAAGTAACTTGTAATATTTTGTAAAGAACAACCCTTGAACATAGTTGACCCCTTGCCCAATTTCTAGGCACTAGTCTTAGTTGACATAGGGAAAAGGCTTGCCTCACATGCTAACCCTTGCATATTGCATTTTTTCCTTAGCATATTAGGATTAGAATCCCCCCCTAACCTTAACAAATTAAAATTAACTCCTAGAACCTAACTCTAATACATCTAGTAACTAAGGTCTACCCCCTTTGGCTTCCCTAGGAGTAAGCCTAGACGGAAGAGGTTTTGGTCAAAGTGACAATGTGGGCTGTGAACCTAGGCACTGTGCCTCCAAGGACACACTAAGTGAGCCAGACTTAGCTCACGTTCACAAGTGTGTATAAGGAGGACAACATCTTTGGCGTTGTTTCTGGGGATAAGTCATTTATCCTTGGTCCTAACGACTTAACTTAGCTTTTTAAGAACTAAATAATAAAATCTTTTAGGCCTTAAAATTCTTTGAACTGGAGATTGGTTAGCTTTGTGTGATTCCTATCTAAGTGGCGACTCCATTGAAAAAATCTAGCAACTATACTACTAAGAGCAATTCTCAAGGAGTGCTTTATTCTTATCCTGAGCCTGAACAGGTTTATAGGAGAAGATCAAACCGCTTAGCTCCTAAGAGCCTACTTGAAAGTCTTAGGGAGGAAGCACTAAACGATATCCAATACTTGTTCCAAACTAATAATCAAACAACTATTAATAATCCCATTAATAACACTAACGTTCTAATGGCCTCCTTTTCGAGTCTTGTTGCCGTCCTTATACACACTTGCAAACGTGAGCCAAGTCCTGCTCACTTAGTGTGTCCTCGGAGGCACAATGCCTAGGTTCAAAGCCCACGCTGTCACTTTGAATTGAACCTCTTCCATGTAGCCTAACTCCTAGGGAAGCCAAGGGGGGTAGACCCTAGTTACTAGATGAGATTTACGATTAAGTGTTCTAGGAGTTGATTTTAATTAGTTAAAAGGTTAAGGGGAATCTAGCCTATGATGTCAATCAACAAGTGCAAGATGCAACTATCTAAGTATGAGAGTCAAACCTTTTGCTAGGGCAACTAAGACTAGTGCCTAAGATTGGGCAATGGGGTCAACTATGTTAGGGGGATGTTCGTTACAATATAATTACAAGTTTACAGAAGTTTACAAAAGTTTACAAAAGATAGATATAACTAGTTACAAAAGAACATCTAGGATATACAGATTAAGACTAGATACAAGATATATAATATACTAACAACTTTACTCGCATGTGCAGGAATTAAAGATACTCAAGATAAAGAAATCATCAACACATGAATCCAATCATGCTCACAACAGATAGAGTTCCGTTGGACTACTTTTCAAGGGCCAAGGGACACAAAGCACTCAAGACCCAATCAAGAGAATGCCTCCAGGTGGATGCACACTTCTTGAAGGATCACACCACGAGATACAGGAACAAAAAAAAGATGAAATCTTTGAAAGTAAAGTGCTCCGGATGAAGAGATATAACCACTTAAGCAATAATTCTACAACACATACGTGATAACTTGTGTATGAATGTAAATTGAAAGACAATGAGATCAATGAGCTTGCAAGTGTATAATTGTATTGCTGATGTTGTAGACTGAAAATTGAATTAAGTGGTTAAGTGTGAGATTAATTTTAGACCTATCTAGGTGTCAACCCAAAAATCTTTTCCCCCTATTACCAAGTGGTTGCTGGATTCTCAAGAAGTGAGGCAACGAGGCCTACCCTAGCTTCACAGGTCAACCCTAAGGCCGAGTACTCCGAAAAACTTTCTGTGACTTTTCTCAAAACCCCAGTTTTTAAGTGGCGAAGATGGTGAGTTAAGGTGTCCTATTAAGTCTAATTAATAAATTTTAGACCTATGAGCTAAATATTGCGAAGTGTGATTGCGTGCTTGTAGCTTTCTCAACAAGAAATTGCCAAAATACTGAAAATTGAAAGATAAGAAGGCTGAAGCCTTTAGACAATGGATTGCAAGTTAAATTTTGATTTCTGGAAAAGGCCTTGCGGACCCAAACCAGAATTAATGATTGAGTTTTTAGTTTATTATATTGCACATGTGAAGTGTAAGAACTGAAAGTAACTTGCGGAATTGTAAAATATGATTACTTTATGCCTTTATGAAACCAGTGTTAGCATGCGCATGTGTAATATAAAGATTAGATAAACTGAAACTTGCATGCAATGGAAAATAACAATCTAATCTAAGCCACCACGGGCTCTAAGCTAGCATGTGTTATGAGATCTACTCTAGATTATTTTAAGTTAAGCATGCATGTAGAAATCATGACTAATCTAGCTAAGCTTGCAAAGTAAAGACTGAAAGGAAAGCAAGTTGCTTGGGTACAACTCCTTCGGGCTTGCGTTTACAGTATTTTAGAGTAGATCGGGAAGAAGAAAACATTACCCAGTGAGAGGAGTTGTTTGGAGGGTGTGTTGTGCATGTGATTTGGGTAGCATGCCCTCTTGTCCTAGTAAGAACCTGCAAAAATCAGCAAGCTATTGCTTGTTGATTTGAGCTGCAACACACTTGAAAAGTCAATGAAATTTATGTTTTTAGGCAGAAATTTCTTACATATGTAAACCAAAAAATTATACGATTTTAGGTGACCTATCTAAGCATGTTAACTACCAAAATGAACAATGAGAGAAGGTGAACAATATTAGAAATAATTTGGAGTGTAAGTGAGAAGTAAGGGTAAATCCGTGCTTGGACTTATCCCAATATCCTCTCCTTGAAGTGTCCTGCAAAGCTTAAACAAAATGTGAGACGAAAATAGATAATGATGGCATATATTAATAATCAAAACTACTTTCAATCATTAGTAAATGAAAATCAAATAAGTTAGCAATTATACAATCACTAAACTTAGTTAAGTAAACTACTTTACCCAACAATTTACCTATAATCACACAAATATTTAAAACAAAACAATTTCACCTCATATGCATGCAAAGAGCCCAGACAAATCTTGAGATCCGTGTATCCTCCAAATCATTTCTTTTTATTATCCAAATGGAAGAAGTTGTAGCAACTAATTTCTACAAGTTCTTCAAGAGCCACACCAATGAAGAGAAGTGACAATAATGATGAGAGAGGAAGAGAATAAGATGGTGATAAAATAGTAGCATAACAGTGGAATAATGAAAGGTGATAAATGAAGGAGTGAGAGGTCTCTTAAATAGCTTGATAAGCCAAGAAGACCCCTCTTGGATCTTCAACACTTGTCAAAGATCCAAGGGACAAAACAACTCACAGGGGAAAGCAGCCAATGAGAAACTAAGCTTTTAGGGTGAGGGGAAATGGCAAGTGTGAGTTGGATGAGGAGACACAAAGGAAAGGAGAGGGAAAATTTAGGCAAGATGAGGGAGTCCACGCATGCCTTGAAAGCAAACTCCAAAATTTAGTGGATGTTTCCACCTTACTCAAGAAAGAATGCACATGTTTCCAAGAGGGAAGCGTGAGTTTGAGAAAGGGAAAGCATGAGAGTATGGAGTGAGCGTGGGTTTGTAATGGGAGAGTGTGTGGGTCACACTCCTCATTGGAACGTGGATGGGTGAGGAGATGCATAAGGAGGGAGAGGGGACCCACAGTTCAAAACAAAGCGAATCCCAATTAAAAATTGATGTTTCCATGTTCATGTAGAGGGTGACGTGATGTAGCAAGAGCGTGAGGTATGTGAGTACGTGAGGATTGGAGGAAAGGTGGAGGAGTGTGGTGGACACACTCCTTAAAGAAAAGAGAGTGGGTAAGGAGAGGCGTAGGAGTGGGAGAGGGGACCCACAACTAATTAAGATAATTACTAAAAGCTCACATGGGGAAAGGGTATACATACCCATTAATTTGGAAATAATTAAAATGTAATTTTAATTAAAAGGGGGTTTAAAAGGGTAGGAAAGGGTAGGAAATGTATGGTGGGGTCCCTATCATCATTATTTTCCACTTACTTCACCTAATTTGACTCATTATTACAAAATTGACATTTGCCCATGTTCTGGGTTTGGCAATTAAAATCGTCGTTTTTCCAAAAAACTCCTAAGTGGACAAACAACCTAGAAAAACTTGTCCAACTGAGTTGAAACTTGGTCCATGGGTATAGGGGGTCTCATTATATTTATTTTGAGTACAAATGCCCCTATCAAAAATCCCGAGACCCAAGTTTTACATTAATTACCTAGAATTAATTAATTAATTTAGAACCCTTAAAAAAACCTAGCTAGACTTGCCAAAATTCCGCGAAATTTCACGTGTTGTCTTACATGGTCATTTACAACATTCCTAAACACTAGCTACCTAGGAATGACTTCATTAGAATGTCTTTCACCACTTTGGAGGATTTATAGGGTGGGAGTGAAAAACTCAAGGGAGATTAACCCAGCTGGTTAGGCCACACTAACCTCCTGAGGATAAAAACACTCAGCGAAAGGAACTCTACTAATGAAGAAACCCTAAGGAAAATGACCTAACATGATCCATGTAGACCCATTACATTATAAACCCGTGTAGGGGTGCGGTAATCCCGCTTACAAAACTGTGTGCTGGAGAAAAAAAATGCCTTGTAGAACAAAAAATTCTTCGACATGGTTGCATTTGTTGATGCACATATTCATGGTACATGGAGTTGACCCCTTATTTGAAGATGTGGTCAACAAGTCCTTTGAACTTTGCATCCATCCAGGGTTCCCCTCTTGATGTTCCTGAGAAATCTATTGATAAACTACCTATCTTCCATGGAAACAATGCTATAAGTGTTAGTGATCACATCACGAGTTTCCATAGATGTGTGGACAAGTATTGTCAAGGTGATAATGAAGAGGATGTAAAGATGACCCTTTTTGTGTATTTACTAGAAGGAAGTGCTGCTGACTGGTTTGAAGATTTTCCTGCCAATAAATTTAGCACCCTGAATGAAATATTGGATGAATTTAGAAAAAGATGGGGTGATCAGAAAGAACATAGGTTTCAGTTGGGTTCACTCACCACTAGCCATAAAAAGGAAAATGAAACAGTGGTAGAGTTCAATGTTAAATTTAATAACTTGGTGAAGAGCCTTCATCAAGATGTCAAGCTCCTTGCTGCTGCAATATTGATTTATTATATAGAAGCTTTTGAGGGAGAAATGAGATATGCCTTACGGGATAAAGACCCTCAAAATTTGCAGGCAGCACAAGAAACAACTTTAAGGATTGAACGAAATATGCTTGAAGCTAGGAAGTCAAATATTCCTGGTTTTACTAGAGGGTCTTCTTCTCAGCCTCATGAGGAGAAGAACAAAAGTGGTGAAAATCAGAAACCCTCTAGTGATGGAATGAAAGAACTTACTCAATTGATTAAACAGATGAAAATCAATCATACAAATCAAATTAATGTTTTACAGAATAGATTGATCACAATGGAGAGGTCTCAAAGTAATAAACAACAACATAATCCAAATGATAAGTGGCCAAGGAGGCCTCCTCAAAATGATCAAAGGCCACCTAATCCTTTTGAAACCACCAACTTGGTAGATCATCACCCTATGCCTTATTGTAGACCTTGTGGTGAGTTTCATGAGGAATCAACCTGTCTTGTCTTCCTTGAAGAGTGCAATAATGAATATGAAGACCAAGGAAATGAACAAGTAAACATGTGTAATGATAGGTATTACGGTGACCACTATGATTAGATGGATGTTGATGATTATAGAAGTAATGGAAACTTTATGAGTGGAATTATTGATAAAGCTACAGAAAAGTATGGGCCCAAGCCCACCCCTCAACAAGTTGTAGAAATGGATAGGTTTAGAGGCATTACATACCAAAGGAAGGAAAACAAAAGTCAAGATAAAGGTCAAACCAATGTTCCCAAGGTATCTCATCCTAAGTCTAAGGTGCCAACTAATGCAGATTTGAATATAAACTTAGGTGGATGGTTGAGTAATGTAAAGATGTTAGTTCCAGTGTCAAAACTCATGAAGATTCCTTCACAAAAGAAAAAGTTGCTTAACGCCATAGATGAGCCACCTAAGAGTCTTGTTGAAAAACAAGTAGCCATAGCTTACCAGGATGCACCAGTGATTCTACAGAATTGGGATAGGAAGAATGAAAAGAATTTGCCTTTCTACCTTTCCTTACTTTTGAACGACAAAGTGTTACACAATTGCATGCTAGATTCATGAGAAACTTCAAATGTTATTACTAAGAAGGTGATGGAACAATTAAACTTAAGAATATCTAGACCTTATCATAACATTTGTGTCTTGGACAGTCAAACAATAGAAGTGCATGGATTGATTAAGGGTTTGCAAGTTTACTTAGCAGAATTTCCGGACATCATGTTTGAAATGGATATAGTGTTGATTGATGTGTCGGATGTTTGGTGAATGTTATTAAATAGAAAAATAGTTGCAGACTTGGGTGGTAGTTTACAAATGGATTTATCTTATGCTACTGCCCCTACCCCTGATGGACATACTTTTAAGTTGAATAGGGAAGTGTATTGGAAGTATCATGTTGAGGATCCCAAGAAGCCCCAAAATGAATTAAACTGGACTGATAAAGGTCTTGGTAACTATGCCATCTTGTCTAATTCTATTGTGCCTTTGCAAGAAACAATTAAAGATAGTGAATTGGACAAGGTGTGGTACATGAACTTTGATGGTCCTTTTTCTAGTGTGGGAAAGGGTGCCGGAATTGTGCTTCAGTGTCCAAGTGGTGAAATGTTGAAATTTTATTATAGATTGGAGTTTGATGCAACAAATAATGTCGTTGAGTATGAAGCTTTACTCCTTTGTTTGGAATTTTGCAGAGATAGGGGAATCAAGTGTGATTCAGACTTGGTCATACAACAGTTAAAGAATAAGTTTGCTTGCAAGTCTAAAAGATTAAAGGGATATAGGAGTGCAATTTGGAACTTAATGGATGACTTAGATGCTATAAATTTGATTGCAATTCCCAGAGAACAAAATTCAAAATCTGATGAACTGGCACTAGCAGCTTCCACACTACAACTTCCAGAGAGTTTAATAGATGAAAACATTTAAGTAGAAGTTATTTTCAGGCCCTCTGTTCGGAATAATATGGATCGCTGGCAGGTTTTTGATGATGACAAACAATGGTCAAGTTTTTACTTTACATTTAGGAGTTTTCAGAATTAGACATAAGTGTGAAAGAGGAAGGTTGTAATTACACAGAAAATGATGATGAGGTAAAAGCACCACCTAAACGAGTGGTCTCTTCAGAAAGGAATTTTGATAGATAGGATGGTCATAAGAAAAAGGATGAGTCAAAGAAAAACCTATTTGATTACCTAGAAATCGATATTGGAACTAATGAAGAGCCTAGATTGATAAAAGTAGGCAAGACTACCCCTATAGAAGAAATGAATGAAATTGTTAATTTATTAAAGGAATATAAGGATGTCTTGGCCTTTAGCTATGATGAACTCAAAGTCTATAGGGAGGAAGTGATTCAACATGTGATTCCTCTTAAGGAAGGTACTAAGCCCTTTAGACAAAAGTTGAGACAGTTGAACCCCAAGTTAGCTCCTTTGGTTCAAAAGGAGTTACAGAAAATGTTAGAAGCAGACATTATTGCACAAATCAGACATTCTTCTTGGTGCTCAAACTTGGTTGTTGCTAGGGAGAAGACCGGACAGATTCAAATATGCATTGACTTCAGGAACTTAAACATTGCTTGCACAAAAGAAAATTATCCCCTTCCCAAGATGGAAACTCTACTTCAAAGGGTTACAGGATCAGGAATAATTTCCATGCTTAATGGATTCTCGGGTTATAATCAGATCAGACTTAAAGAAGAAGATAGGCATAAGACTACCTTTACTACTCCATGGGGAACTTTTGAATATCTTAGAATTCCATTTGGTTTATCAAATGAGGGAGCTACTTTTCAAAGGGCTATGGATTATGCCTTCACGGGGTTGATTGGTAAGTTGATTGAAATATATCAAGATGATTTAACAGTTTTTTCTAAGGATGGTAAAACTCACATTGGCCACCTTAGGCAAGTTTTGGACAGATGTAGAGAATTTGGAATTTCTCTAAATCCTGCTAAGTCAGTTTTTGGGGTGACTGAAGGTAAGTTATTGGGACACATCATAACTAAAGAAGGAGTTAAAATATATCCAGAAAGGGTGGAATCTTCTTCAAAGAAACTTCTTCAATCCTTCTTAGGACAAACCAATTTTTTCCATAGGTTCATTCCTAACTATGATGAGATCATGAAACCTATATATAAGCTACTTAAAAAGGATGTAAAGTTTGAATGGAATGATGAAAGTAGAAGAGATTTTGAACAGATTAATACTACTATGATCAAGGCCATGATCAACCTATTGCATATATGAGTAGGGCCTTGAAAAATTCAGAATTAAAGTATCCCATGTTTGAGAAACAAGCATATGCCTTAGTCAAATCACTCAAACATTTCAGAGTCTTCATTGAATATTCCAAAGTGATTGGTTATGTTCCTAATTCTACGGTTAAAGATGTGTTATCTCAAGTGGAAGGATTAGGCTCAAGGGGTATATGGATTGCTAAAATCCAAGAGTATGATTTGGAGATTAAACCAACTAAATTGATTAAGGGTCAAGGCTTGGCAAAATTTTTGACAAAAAGTAATGAGAAAGCCTTGGATATGGTTAACCAAATCAATAATGAAGAATGACATCCTAACTTGTTAAAGCTTGAGCAAGTAGATTGGTATACATACATCATTTTCTATATTAAGAATCTAACTTGTCCAAGACACCTAGTAGGACACAAGAAAAGGGTCTTGAGGTTGAAATCTTCTAAGTATGTCCTTACTAGAGATGGATTCGGATGGAAAAATCCCGATGGAGTTATCCTTGGATGTGTGGATGATATTGAATCAAAGAAACTAATGGATGAATTCCATGGGGGGTTTTGTGGAGGAGACTTTGCTGCTAAAACTACTACCCACAAAATCCTTAGAGCAGGATATTAGTGGCCCGCTATATTTTTAGATGTACATAAGCTTGTTCGGAAATGTGAGCCATGTCAACTTTTCACAGGAAAGCAGAAATTAGCAACACTCCCTTTGCAACCAGTGGTGGTTGAAGGACCTTTTCAGTAGTGGGGTTTGGACTTCCTCGAGAAGTTTAGCAATAATTCAAGTAATGGGTTCTCTTGGGTTCTCACAACCACAGATTACTTTACAAAATGGGTTGAAGCCATTGTTACGAAGACAATAACTGAAAAGGTGGTGATGGATTTCCTTGAAGATAGAATTATAACTAGATTTGGGGTCCCATCAAAGACAGTGATAGATAATGCCAAGGCCTTTTGTTCAGCCGAGATGACAACATTTTGTTTCAAGTATGGTATTATCTTATCACATGCATCAGATTATTATCCCCAAGGAAATGGTCAGGCGGAATCAAGAAACAAAAACTTAATAACCATTGTTAAGAAAATAGTTGGTGAAAACAAGAAGTCTTGGGATAGTAAAATCAAACATGCATTATGGGCCGACATAATAACAAAGAAAACAACTACTAGAAAGAGTCTATTTAAGCTAGTATGGATTGGAGGCTAGGTTGCTAGTACACCTTAGACTTCCTACTTATGGATCAGTTGAGGACACTTCTGCAAAGCAGGATGCATTTCAGAACAGGGTCAATCAGATTATTGAATTAGATGAAATCAGACGAAAGGCTTATGATCAAAATTGCAGAAATCAAAACAAGGTTAAGAAAGATTTTGACAGGTCAGCCAGACACAGGGACTTCATTGTGGGTGATATAGTTTTACTATGGGATAAAGGCAGAGAGAAACCTGGAAAGCACGACAAGTTTGATAGTTTATGGCTAGGGCCATATTTGATCAAGGAAATAGCAGGGTCAAATTCTTTTCATCTCAGCCATTTGGATGGTGAGCCCATCAACATTCCAAGGAATGGGCAGTAGCTCAATCTGTTTTATAGATGATGGGGAAACTTGGTGTTTGAATGGACACCTTCTGTAACGTATCTCTAACCTTTCTCCTTGTATTTCAATTTTGTATTATTTCATTCATTATGTAAATATGTACTTAGAAAAATTTTCTGTACTATAGATTTCATTTGTTGTAAAATTATGATGTTGTACTTTAATTATTTCATTATGTAAATGTTGTATAACATTCATTGATTTGATCATGTATAAATGTATTCTAATGTTGGTTGGTGGTGTGCACTTCGATGAGCACTCTATTTTGTAGGTGCTGGATTCTCGTATGCTCTCCATCTCGAAGTGAGAAGATCGATCACACGTCCCCATGTGGAGACAAATGTGGACCGCATCTCCAACATAGGTCATGTGCCATGAACATGTGCATCATTAGACGCCATTTGTCGAAGACTTTGGTTCTACAGAGCAATGTTTGGCCCCAACACTTTATTTTGTAATTGGAGTTCCCACACCCCTGCGTGGGTTAATGATGTAATAGGTCTGCATGAGCCATGTCTAGGTCAGTTACCTTGGGATATTTTCACTGGGAGAGTTCCTTTCACCGAGGGTTTTTTATCCTCATGTTATCATTTGGGATTTTTAGTCTTACTGATTTCCCTTGAGTTTTCCCCTCACACTTGCAATAAGTCCTCCAAAGTGGTGAATGATGTTCTAGTGGGCTTATGTTTTGGTAACTATTATAGGGAATCATTGTAAATGACCATGCAATACATCTTAGAAAGTTTCACGGAATTCTGTCGAGTCTAAGATACTTTTTTTTTAATTAATTAATTTTTAATTAAATTTCCCTAAGTTTGGAGGTTTAATTATTTAATTAATTAATTAATTTTGAGCAATAATTGTAAAAACTAGATCCTTGGACTTTTGTTAGGGGTATTTGTGCTAAAACGAAATGGGATAGCACCCCCTACATCCATGGATCAAGTTTCATCTCAGTCGGACAACTTTAGCCATGGGTTAGTCCACCCAAAGCGTCAGTCAGTCAAAAACAACAATTTTAATTGCCAAAGTCCAAACATGGCAAAATGTAAAAGTTGTAATAATGAGTTAGAATATGTGAAAAGTTGAAATTATGGTTAGAGAGAGAGACCCCCTAAGCATAAATTTATCCTCCCAACCCTTTCCAACCTTTTCTAACCCCTTTCCCACCTTTCACACTCAATAATCACGCCCCCCTAGGGGGATTGACATTTTTCCTTTTTTAATTAATTTGTGACTTGAGTGTGGCCCCCTCTCTTGAGATTTCACTTCATTTATCCTTTACATATTCCTTAGATATGACCCCACTCACTTCACCTCACTCATCACTTCATTTTGTTTGATTTTTGACCTTGTGGAGCGCTCTCCAAGAGAGTTACGCCCCCCTTATGGGTCTCTCCAATGAAAATTCGTTTTTATTGGATTGAGGTTGTTTCTACACCCTAGCATGGATCCCACAACCTCCTCTATGGGTTTTGTGTGATCCCAACACCCCTCACTCATCTCTCACCCTTCCTTACCTTTCCCTCATCCCAAGTGGTGTGCCCTCCAAGAGAAGTGCGCCCTCCCTCTTCTTGGAACTCAACCAAATAATTTAAAAAAATTATTTGTGTCTCTTCTCTTACCTTGGCACGAATCCCATGCCTCCTACACACCCTTGGATCTATCCAAGCTATTATTTTATTTTTCTACATCCTAGATCTATTGTGCAAACCCTAGGAGGTGCGCCCTAGCCTTGAGATTTACTCATTTGCTCAGTGGTGGACACTTGGCTTAAATACAAGAGAGGTAGGTTTGTCTCTCCAAGTATAAATAGATCTCATTTCTCCTCTCCAACTTACCATATCTTGAGCTATTGTTATGCTACTTGATTTCCAACTCTCTCTCTCTAGTCATTCATTTCATTTCATTTC
>JZKD02S0078661.1:253777-264268 GCA_000966675.3 Picea glauca | reverse complement strand
AGTGGTTCCAACCTCATTGGACTTCATATGGAGAAAGTAGAATTTTAGGTCCCATTCAAAATTCAACAGACTTAACGATTTTCAGGATTTCAAGATTGGCAGGATTGCAATGTTTTCACTGGATTCTATCATGTAAGAGGGTATGAAACTGGCATTTAATCAAGGGCATCATACCCTTTATGTACCTCAATGTTGGTGGAATTGATTGTTGAACTCTTTTGTCAAGACCCCAGTAAAAATGTACCCTTCACTCGAGTATAAACTCTTATGTTGAACTCTTCTCTTTGTCATCGTGTCAAGTGACTTAGTGGTGTATCTACACACCAACCTCTATCTTATTTGTAGGCACTAGGAAGAGAGAAGAGTGGTTGAAGGGAAAGACAAAGATGTGGGATGTGTTTCCTGATGATATGGGGTTGGACAAGTGTTGAGTTGGTAATGCCATCATTTATGTTAGTAACTTAGTAATTTAGTAGTTACTAAGTTAGTACTAGTTGTATGATTGAATTTGTATCATCATCATGTAACTGTTTACATTTTAATTATTTCATTTTTGCACGTGTAATTCATAATTGAAATTTTGATATATATATATATATATATATATATATATATATATATATANTGTGTCCTCTGTTGTCTTATTTTCGGGGGTCATCGTGCCCATGTCGGATACTCGTATTTCCGTGTTCTCTGTGTCCCATGTCCCCATGTCAAGTGACTTAGTATATAAAGGTTTCAATGATCAAAAGTGACACATACCATGATACTTGGACCAATTACCTCATGGAGCAAGAACCTCTTCTGATACAGGATCAAGTTGATGGTGATGGATGCTGCTGTTGCTGACAAGACAAGGATGATGAATGAAGAAAAGGTGGGCCCTCCAAGGCCATGCTCAGGTCAATCCTGCTCTCGGTAATCCATGTCTAGGATGTGTGGGCCTCGAGACATGATCTCCTAGTTATCCCTAAAAAGTGGGGATAACATGCCTTTTTAATGACGTAAACGTAAATTAGGTCATTGATACAATATAAATGAAGGATTTTCACCTTCATTTTTTCATCACAACTCACTCACTCTTCAGTGAGGTCTGAAATTTCCGCCCTCTCTTGGGTTATTGGCTGATCTAGTGATGCACACTTGTTGAAGGAATATTATTTTGGCATGTTTTGGCATTTATCTTGAAGGAAAGTGTTACAACTAGGGTTTGCATTGATATTTCTTGGTGAATTGTAAGTATTTTTATGCAAAACTTCTTGACTGAATGGTTGTAGTTTGATTTCTCGCATGTGTTTATGATTTTGATGAACAAACCCCTAGGTGATAAGCACACAAGTAGGTCCTTGTCTCATGTCCCCTGATAGAGAATTTTTCAGCCATTGATAGAGAAGAGAGAGACTAGTCATAGCTACACCCTCTTTTTCTCTTCATTTATTGCTATCCGTACTATCTAGAGGCCAAGAAGAGAGAGACGTCTTAAGCCTAGGTCTACTACACTTAGGGTCGTTTTTCTCTAGGGTTTGCTGAATAGGCCTTGTTGTAGCAACACCTTGCTTCACCAGACCCTCTAGTTTTTCCATTCCATTTAAGAAATGAGGAGAGAGCACGAGGCCTTGCCATAGCAACACCGGAGTGAGCCTCTCTCCCCTAGGGTTTTGATTTCGAGGCCTTGCCTTAGAAACGCCTCCTAACTTCTCCCTCTAGTCCTTAGCCATTTTGATTCTTGCCTCCTTCAACCCTTGCGTCCTTCACTATTGACTCCATTTAACCCTAAGACACTGATCCTAAGACCTCATGCGTTGAAGTGAACCTCATCAAAACTACTCTCA
The DNA here is from genome assembly GCA_000966675.3 of Picea glauca. NCBI lineage: Eukaryota > Viridiplantae > Streptophyta > Pinopsida > Pinales > Pinaceae > Picea > Picea glauca. The sequence goes on along the minus strand of JZKD02S0078661.1, from coordinate 262,436 downwards.
ACACTTTGAATCAAACCCTAACCTAACTAACCTTAGCCTAGATCTAATATTCTAACCCTATATGTTGTCGTTTTCTCCTGCTATTAACACCTGGTGCAACAAACGTTTTGTTTTATAAGCAATTGAATGGTGAATAAAGGCATTAATTGAATGAAGTGTTGATTTATTGCATTGAATGCCATATCATTCCAATATTTATTGGTGAAGTGGCATAGTTTTTATTGTTATTTATAAACATTGACTTCGTCAATATTTATTGCTAAATTGCTTATATATTCATCAGATGGTCATCTATTTATATGAAGTACTAACCCATTGAACTAGCTTGCATATATTAGTTTGTTGTTGCTTTGATCCAAGCATGTGTACTTCTTTTGGGATTTTACTTTATTATTGGTTGTTTAGCCAAGACTATCTGCTCGGTGGTGACTTGTGAGGGGGGAAATTTATCCTTGTCTTATAATCCTTTTTTTCCTTCTCGAAACCCCAAGTCACCGGGGATGTCTCCCTTGGGCCTTACCTCCGTAAAGAGAAATAACCATCCCATTGTGGTGACATTGGGTGGGATTGGTTCTTGTTACGCTAGTTTGGCCTTCAAACCTCAAGCTTTTATCCCTTCTACAAACTGTGCAATAACAGGTCCCAACACTTAATGCCAATTCCAACGCTAAAATGATATCAGGATGAAACCTTTAGTGTGTGCCCATGAGTATTAATGTGATATTCAATATCTTTACCAATGAGCATGTGGAATTCTAAAGATATAAATAGGTACAATAAATAGATCGTGGAATATGGGAGAAAAGGACAATCTATTAGCTGATATGTAATAGAGTACACTTGGGCGCATAACTGAAGGCATCTATGTTTCCATTGGTTGATTGATGGATCATGTTGGCAACCAATCAAAGGACAACAATTTAGTTTATTTTTAGAGTTTGTTAAACCACTTAGCAGTATAATAGTGGGAGGTTGTCGCTCCATGTTTAGAGCACAAGACCCCTTTTTATTGTATAAATATGTGTGCTCTCATAGGAGAAAGGGACGACTAGTACGAGTGATAGTGAGAAAGACAGAGTTGTTCCAAACTTCTGTTACTTTGATGATTTAACACAGTATTGTTGTTCAGGAGTAATAATCTGATTTTGTACTGTTGAGTTATTAGTTGTGAGCACATGCCTACCTGTGAGCTAGGGCCCACTCAAAGGTACGACATTGTGCTCTTTCATTTTTTTTTGCAAATTTAGATATATCTATAGCTGCTAATTATCAATCCTAGGCAGTTGATAGTTATTTGAATTTATTTTTAAATTTCTGTTGAAGAATGGCCACAGGCTGCACAATGGCCACCTACAACTTGCTGAAGAATGATGACTAAAACATGTTAAGACTTAGATTGTTATAGATTATTGATCTCCTTGTCATTCTTTACTTGTCTTGACAGTATATGATAAATCTGGGTGTGCATTTTCTATCTGTAGTAGTATTTGAATGTCATAAACAAAATTATGATTTAGGAATTGTGAAGTCTACTGGCCTAGTTCTAATGCATTAATTCAATAAAAGTTTTCTTTCAATGTGTGGATTAGAACAGGTTAGAAAGTTTCTTTCTTTTGATTGTGTGTGTGCTACAAAATCACTGTACTTGTGACTCTATGAGGTGAACATGCGAGGGAGTAGGGTTATGAGAGTTCAAAGACCTTACCCCGAGAGGTACCACCAACTGGGTTGGGGGTTGTAAGCACTGTGGCTTCATCTTTTATGCTTTTATTTTGATTTATGCATGGTTTAGTTTAGTTAGTCTTTTCCATTAGCCTACTGAAAGTTTTCTTTCTGTGTATACTGCACTGGGTGCCTCCCAACTGTAAATTGAACCCCGAGTTGACAAATTAAGTGATAGTGTAGAGTGACACCAATTAATTGGGAATCATATTTGTACCTTGTCAAGGATCTTCTACTATTATGAATAGAATCAAATTTGGGGTAATTTTGGCTATTCCTTGTGTTGTTGATCTTGCATCTTGTTGAGTATATTCCACTGCTATATCTTCTTTGATTATTGGCTGCAAACAAACATTAAACCATCATTATAAACCCTAGCACAACTCATGAGACATAAATATGCAAAGTGTTTGATGAAATTCCACAACTAGAAAATACATAAGAATCAAGGAAAAATGCAATGTTCCTAGTATATTGGGTTGGCAACATTACAAAACTACTCAATGACAGATGATTTCTTCGTGGTGGATGTACCGAATACCAATGTAGTGTTGGTAATTCAATAGATTTAATATATTGGGAGATACACTATTGATTAGTGGATGATGGATATGGAATTCATAGGCCTAGATGGTAAGAAAGTGGTCCTATGAGCCATGCACAAGTACCCATCGAAGATTGTGTCATCGCACAACATGGAGGTAGTCATGAGGCATGGTGATATAGAGTAGGTTGCAGAGTGTTTTATTTCTGACAGAGAGCCACTAGACCATTTGCAACAACTTATAGAGGTCTTTTAGGTATTACTCCACAAACATCATAAGGTATTTAGTGACATTCCTCCTGACATTCCACCTAATAGACGTTTTGAGCATATCGTAGAGTTAGACGAGGGGTCCAAGTAGTTATCACAAACCCCTATCGACACCCTAAAGATTACAAGGACGAGATTGAAAAAACCATGAAAGAATTGTTGAAAATGGGCCACATCCACCCTAGTTCTAGCCTGTTTTCCTCTTCCGTTGTCTTATTAAAGAAGAAGGACGATACTCTGCAAATGTGTATTGACTACAGGGCTATAAACATGAAAATGATCAAGAATCGGTACCCCATACCTAGGATCGATGAATTAATGGATGAGATTAGGGGAGCTAATTTTTTCTCAAAGATTGATCTTTGATCAAGGTACCATCAGATTAAGGTACGAGAGCAAGATGCACCTAAGACAACCTTTCTATGCCACTATGGGAATTATGAGTTTTTGTTCATGCCATTCGCACTAACTAACCACCTTGCCACTTTCTAGTCGTGCATGAATCATGTGTTCAATAAGTAGCTGAGGAAGTTCTTATTGGTCTTCTTTGACAACATCCTCATATAAAACAAAACATGGGAAGACCATCTGTGACATCTTGATGAAGTACTCGGTATTATAAAGAGTTAGTAGTTGTATGCAAAGGAAACCAAGTGCGAGTTTGCTATGAAAGAGATGCTCTACTTGGGGCATGTGATTGGGGCGAATGGGGTACAGGTGCACCAAGAAATGATCAGGGCGATCATTGAATGACCAATTCCCAAGAATGTGACATAACTATAGAGTTTCCTTGGTCTCTGCACTTACTATGAGAAATTTGTTAAAGGATTCTCACAGTTGACAGTGCCACTGACTAATCTCACCAAAAAGGGGGCTTTTTTTTGGATAGAGGAGGCCCAGGAGACATTCCATAAAATGAAGCAGGTGATGAGTTCATGCCCTGTTTTAGCACTCCCTGATTTCACTCAACCCTTTGTCTTGGAGTGTGATGCTTTGGGAATTGGGATAGGAGTTATATTCATGTAAAGAGGTCACCCAATCACATTTGAGAGCCGCAAACTTCGATAGTATGATTGGAATTACTCCATATATGACAAAGATTTGTTGGCCATAATGCATGCTTTGACCAAATTTTGATAGTACTTGGTGGGAAATAGGTTCAAGGTAAAGACTGATCCTAATAGCTTGAAGTTTCTCATGGAGAAAAATGAGTTGAGCAAGCGAACACAAAAATGGATCAGTCAAATCCAATCCTACGATTTTGAAATTGAGTATGTGAAAGGAAAAAATAATGTGGTTGTTGACGCCCTATCCAGGATACCCACTCTCTCTCTCATGGATATTTCAGTGGATTGGAAGGCACTTCTATTGGTAGAATACTCCAAAAACAAGTTTTCTTTTGAGATACTTGATGGTCAGGTCTCTGATGACAGGTACAGGGTTATTGATGATATCATATATTATAAGGATCAAATCTACTTAGTACCAGAATCTTAGTTGAAAGATAAAATTCTATAGGATGTGGATAATTCTCCTATGCCAACTCATCCAGGATACCTGAAGACTTATAGACAAATTCGAGAGAGATTCACTTGGAAGGGTCTCAAGACTGATGTATTGAAGTTTGTATGGGAGTGCCACATCTGTCAGTATAATAAGGAGGAATATACCCATCCAGAAGGATTTCTCCAATCGCTTCCCATCCTTGAACAGAAATGGGAAAGCATTTCGATGGATTTTATTATAGGGTTGCCTCAAGTTCAAGGGAAGGATTGTATCTACGTGGTGGTTGATAGGATTACTAAATTCACCCATTTCTTATCCATATCGTCCAAATACTCTGTAGTGCAGGTAGCATAATTATTCTTCAGAGAGGTATTTCGGCTGCATGGAATGCCCAAGACAATTGTCAGTGATCGAGACACTAGTTTCATGGGGGGTTTCTGGCTAGAGTTGTTCAAACTCGTAGGGACAGAATTAATGCCCAATACCAGTTATCACCCTTAGAATGATGGGAAAACTAAAATTGTGAACAAATGGCTCGAGGAGTATTTGAGAAATTATGTATCAGGGAAACAAAAGGAATGGTCAAATGGCTGCACTTGGGTGAGCATTGATATAACACCACCTATCACATTTTGATAGGGATGATAACTTTCAAATATTTGTATGGTTATGATGCCACCACCTCTGTGGACAAATCATTTGGGGATTGTTATCCCCTATCCTAGGGATAACTAAAGAGATTATGTTTCGCGGCCAACGGGTCCGAGACATGGAGTACCGAGAGCCATATGACTTGAGATTGGCCCAGGAGGGCCCATATTTTCTTCACCGCCTCTTATCTATCAACAACAACAACATCCATCCCATCGGCCTAGTTCTGAAGTAGCAGTGGATCTTGCTCCATGAGGTAATGAATCCGGGTATCATGGTATGTGTCACCCTGATTTTCAAAACATTTGAATATGTGCATTGAATTCTCTTTTGTTTCATGAAGTTTGCTTGGAAATTATGGACTTTAACTTGTCCATACCTGGGGGGGATGACATAGTGCCCTAGTAAGTTGGTTCCCTTAGGGATGAGTTTCCATTGGATGGGTCTATGAAAGGTCATCGACCATTCCTTCTATACTTACCAACTTTCATCATTATCCCTCTCATCTATCCCCTACATTGGTTCAGGCATTGGGTTTGCCAAGCGAGTAAGGGTTGTACCTTGCCTTGTGGGAAGAAGGGGCTAAAGGCCTAGAGAGAAAAATTAGCTGGAAAAAGTTAAGAGCCAAGATGAAACCTTGATATGTTTCGCTTCCCAAGAAAGCAATAAAAGGTTTCTTAGCAAGAAAAGGGGACCCATAAAATATAATAAAACTCAAGGCCTAGTTGGTGGATAGGAGGTATCATCATGAGCTGAACTATTAGGTCCATGTGCATGTAGCAGTATGACACTACTATTCATCTGGTCACCAAGCCAGGGTAGTGGCTCTTGGTGGCATAGCCAAGAGAAAGGGGGTCTCATCACAAGACAACCTTCTCATTTCCATGTAATGCTTGTGGGTAACGTTGTCACCACTGGTCACCACGCCATGACAGTGTCCAACTATTCTCTTGAAAAGACAAAAAGAAAAAAGAAAAAGATTAAAAGGCATGGAATGGGCTAGGAAACAATGACATCCATGACAAGGTGCAACTCACCCTCTATATAGGCACCCACAGGTAAGACCTACATTTCCCTGTCATCACTGCACCCCTTGCCCAAACATTCTCTACACCATCTCATACATTTACATGACCTATATTGTTTTTCACCTGGGAAGCACCCCACACCTAAGGAGGATTATCCCAATAGGACATCCTGAGACCCTCTCCAAACATGGATTGTTATATAGCATAACGTCTTTGAGCATTTGTCTAGGTAAAGGGGGGTTTGATGCACATGTTTGGGTAACTTGATTATTAGGAGGGACGATTTTAAGGATGGAAATTTATTTTAAAATGTAGAAACCTTGGCGAATATTACTAATCTTTCATATGTAAACTATAAATGTTTGGCGATATTTTTTTAAAAATATTCAAATTTCCAAGTATTTTATATAGTCTTTTATAAAATTTTGGTGATTTTTAAGGTAAAATAATTTTATCCTATAGAATTTTGGCGAATCATTTTTAAAATAGTGAATCTCGTTTTTGGAAAAACCATGGAAAATTAGCCCATGAGTGAAATTTAGCCCCTAAAATCATCTCTGAATTTATTAGATGTGATTGACATTGCTATGATCCCTGTGACTTATGAGCCCATGGAGGGTATACTTTTTGTTGTTGCAAGACCATGCCCAACAGACAGGTACATATGGGGAGATGATTACTTCAAACCTCCATGGGGCTAAAATCCCACCAGATGGATGTTGTGACCCTAACCAGGGGCAGAGGGATACCAGAGGATTGCACTAGAGAAAAAGGAGGATGTTCCACCAGAGGCACTTTGGAAGGCTTGGACCTAGCGGGGTCTTTCCCTCCCACCATGACATTGGCCCCGGAAGGCCCCTAACATCATCATTTTGAGCCTTGACGTCATCAAGTTAGGGTTTTGGCATGAGGACGACTTGGTTGGCACGCATGGCAGCTTCTGAGGCCTTTTGAGGTCTAATGTTTCACTTTGGAGGCCTAACGTTCCATGAAGGGGCCTAATGTCACCCTAGGAAGGGCATGACATCATCCCTAAAAGACAAAATTAGGGTTTTAATTGTTAATTTTATGTAAAATTGGATTTTTGATGTAAAGTGGCCATGTCGGTCTTTTTTTACCTAAAATGTAATTAAATGCCACTTGTATTGTATAAATAGAGAATCAAACTCTTGTTTTTTCATCATCTTTTACTCACACAAGTGTGAGGTCTGAAATTCAGCCTCTTTTAAGGCTTATTGGCTAAAATTAAGTGGTGTACAACTCTTGGAGGAGGCTTCTTTTGGTGTGTTTTTGCATTTTCATGGTGGAAAGTCTTCAACTAGTGTTTGTGGCTAGATTATTCTTGATGAAGTAAGTAGAAATCTGCAATCCTTCTTTATTTTGAATGGTTAGGGTGCATTTACTTATTCATTTCTAAGATTATGAAATTGCTAGTGTGAAACCCTAGGAGAAAAGCACATGTTATTGTCGTTTTCTTTATAACTCTTCAACTACTTGATTTTGCTAGAGAACACCTCCCTTGAAGGATATACTAGAGCCCTACCTTAGTACCACTCTAGTATCATTGCTTCACTAAGCTTCATACATTTACTTTAAGTTTGATCTAAAGAAGAAGGAAATCACTAGGGCCTAGGGTTACCTACTTCCTAGCATTTTTTCCTTCTAGGGTTTTAGATATTGAGGCCTTAGGTTACTAACACCTCAATCATCTCCCCTTTTCCTTTAACTCATCTATTATCATTTTTTTCCCTCTAAGAATTTTCGCTGCAACATTGACTCCATTTACCCTATAAGGCACTAGTTCATACCTTGCAAGTGATTGATTGACTAAAACAACTCTTAAACCATCTACCTTAAGACGTTTACTAACTATTTATAACTTTAGATTAGACTAACCTACTAACTAATTTGTTGTTGTTGCAAAATATTGCTACAACCATCTATAACAGAAACAAGTTCATATTAAAAGCAAGTTTTAAAGCGATTATGCATTGCCATCGTTGCTTCTGACAATTACTATCACTTTGTCAATTTTATGTTATCATTTCTGGTGATTTTTTAAGCTTTATTGAGGCATAATTGTGAAGCTATTGCTATATATATATTGTTGTTATAAATAATTTTTTTGCTTCGGATTTTATATCAACTTGTTATTTTAATCAAAAGTCTATGGTTTTATGAAGCACTAACATCATATGGTACTTGCAAATAGTATTTTTATTGTTGTCTTATTATGGGTAGGTACGCTTAAATATTACTTTGTTTCATCTCATTAAAACCTTTGGAACTTTTGATCAGAGTGACCTGAGAGAGGGGTGGGACTTTCTTGATACTTTTTCCTTAGCCTTCTGAAACCCCCAGGTCACTGGGGATGTCTCCCCTGGGGTACTACTCCTAAATAGAAAGAGGTGTCTTATTTAGGTGACAGTGATAGGACATCCTGTAATGATCCCAAGCCAAATTCTTTCTTGGAATCACTAACTACTACTACTTTATTGAGTTATTAAGTGCATACAAGATTCATCAACACATGGAGATCACAATATATTCAAGATGTAGAAGCACAAGCAAAGATCTGACCTTTTTATTATGAGCAATGTAAGATCAATACAATAGATGGCTGATCTGGCATAAACCTCAGATGGTCGTACAAGCAATAGATATGATCTGCTACAAAATGCTCCTGCTAATACAAAATAATGCCTCCAAAGGCAAAATAAGAAATGAATATCAATACAAGCAGATCTGAATGCCAAACTCTCTAGCTGAAGAATGCCATGCTCCAATAGAAGGTTGAAACCCACAATAACTCGGCCCTGCTATCAAAAGTGTCCAATCACCCTAATAAATATGCCAATTGATAGATCGGGTGATGGTAAGAATAACCCAGGTGCCTGAATCTCCAAGATCCCTCTCAATCTCTGTAGATCTGAATTTC
>JZKD02S0078661.1:215316-225484 GCA_000966675.3 Picea glauca | reverse complement strand
TGAAGTACTAACCCATTGAGTTATAGCCTGCATATATACTGTATTATTGTTGTCTTGTTCCAGGCAGGTGTTTTCGTTTGGGCATACACTTCTTTATTGGCTGTTTAGCCAGACTGTCTGACCCTGGTGGTAACCTATGAGGGGGAAATTTAATCTTGAATTTATACTTTAGCCTCTTCAAAACCCCAGGTTGTCAGGGACGTCTCCCCTGGGTTAACCTCCCTAAACAGAAAGAACCTCCCCATTGAGGTGACATTGGGTGGGGAAGGTTCCTATTACGCCAGTTTGCCCTCAATTCTCTAGCCATTTGACCTAGCTACAAACTGTGCGATAACAGTCTCATCACAAGCCAACCTTCTCATTTTCGTGAAATGCTTGTGGGTAACGCTATCACCACTGGTCACCACGCCAGGACAGTGTGCTCCAACTATTCTCTTGAAAATAAAAAAAATCAATAAGACAAAGAGTAAAAGGCATGGAATGAGATAAGAAACAATGGCATCCATGACAAGGTGCAACTCACCCTCTATAGAGGCACCCACAGGTAAGACCTATATTTCCCTGTCAACACTGCACACCTTGCCCAAACATTCTCTATACCATCTCATAAATTTACATGACCTAGATTGGTCTTCATCTGGGAAACACCCCACACCTAAGGAGGATTATCCCAATAGGATATCCCGAGACCCTCTCCAAACCTAGCTTGTTAAATAGCATAACATCTTTGAGCATTTGTCTAGGTAAAGGGGGGTTTGATGCACATGTTTGGGTAAATTGATTATTAGATGTGATTGACATTGCTATGATCCTTGTGTCTTATGAGCCCATGGAGGGCATACTTGTTGTTGTTGTAGGACCATGCTCGATGGACAGGTACATATGGGGAGATGATTAGTTCGAACCTCCATGGGGCTAAAATCCCACTAGATGGATGGTGTGACCCCATCTAGGGGCAGAGGAATACCAGAGGCTTGCACCAAAGAAAAAGGAGGAATTTCCACCAGAGGCACTTTGGCAAGCTTGGACCTAGGGGGTCTTTCTCTCCCACCATGACGTTGGCCCTTAAAGGTCCCTGACATCATCATTTTGAGCCTTGACATCATCTAGTTAGGGTTTTGGCATGAGGACGGCTTGGTTGGAACATGTGGCAGCTTCTGATGCCTTTTGAGCCCTAATGTTTCACTTTGGAGGTCTAGTGTTCCATGACGGGGCTTAACGTCACCCTAAGAAGGGCATGACGTCATCCCTAAAAGACAAAATTAGGCTTTTAATTGGGCCATTCCTCCGACACTAGTCATAGTGCAACCTGGAGAGAATGAGTCTACCTTAGGGAATGCTTGTTCCTGATTGCTAAACCTAGACCATTCACCTAATTGGGCCATTCCTCCGACACTTATCATAGTACAACCTGGATATAATGAGTCTACCCTAGGGAATGACTGTCCGGACCATTTCCTAATGGAAATGACTGTCTTGCACCAACCTCCAAAACAGACCATTCTTCAAAACTTCTCACAACTGTGAACTTTGAAAGAATGACTGCCCGATGAGGCAAACCATTCTACTTGACCACTACTCAGAGTGATTACCAAGAAGAATGATTGTCCTAGACGATTCCCCCACATTGGCCACAAGGGGAATCATTGTCTATGGTACATCAACAATCTATCATACCATTTTCATTATGAAAATGACTGTTCGATCTGGACCATTATCCGAACTGGAAAATGCATGTGCGTCAGAAATATCAAACCACTTTCCGAACTAGAAAGGAAATGCTCAACCTAGACCATTTTTTGAACTGAAAAAATGACTGTCCATAAATCAATAACACATCAGTGCTCCCTCCCAACCTAGGAGTAATCTCTTCCTTTTTCAATAAAGAAGTCGTCTCCACGAGCCCCAACTTGTTTCTTAAATATGCAAACTTTTCATCTTGGACATAAGATTTACCAAAATATCTTTTATCTGCTCATTTGTAGAGATATATTGGAGAACCACTTCTCTTTTCTGGACTTCATCATGGAGAATATAATGCTTGATCTCAATGTACACTGATTTTCTCTGAAGGCTTCATATAGCTCTGATCATTACAATATATCATGGTCAAGTTCAACAATTTTGTTTCCTGCTAGCTCATGACATCGTGGAAAAGCTCAAACTGAAACATATCCAAGTAGCACTTCTTCTGTCATCATGAGAGTTTTCCATGGATTAGAAATCCTTCATATCATACTTCCGAGTAACTACTCTAATATGATATCTCTTTTATAGAAAGTTTTCACCACTCTTCAACTATATATGAAATACTCTACATCAAGTTGTTTGAATCTATACAAGGTCTTCTTATATCTGCATACATGGGTCTCTTTCTGGTATAAGATTCTTTCTCACTTGATTTATTGGGAAGAGCAGTCTTTTACATGTAAATTAAAATCCATGGATACTGCAAGAGGTATATTTGGTTTACCGAAACAAGTTGTTGTCATAGTCTTCTCCCTCCTTCTGGAAGAACTTATGAATCTTGCAATGCTTCCATTCATAAGTCTTTTTCACATTTTCTTACATACATTGTCCTTTATCATAACTTCCATTCCTTCTGCTCAATTTCTTCTTAGTGGGTTCAAACCAAGCTATGATTCTCAGTATAATAATTTGGTTGTTCTTTCTTTTCTTTCTTTCTTTCTTGGAATCTTCATGTTATTCCTCATATCTCTCTTTAGCTCTTGGGTCCATGAGGTATTCTATATGCCCTAAAGATTCCAACTTCTTCCTTTCATCATAGGATCATGGATGTAGATGGAAAGCCAAGGATACTTTAAGGCTTCCTTTTGAAGAAGACTTCTTTTAGAGTCAAACTTAACATGCGTTTCTTATCATGGCTACTACTTTCAATGGGAACATGGATAGATACTTCATAATCCTAAATGAATCATATTTAGGTAGCTCCCTCCTAATCCTTGCTTCATGTATGAATGCATGATCTTCTTTTGGAATTCTGTAATCAGCTCCCTCCATCTAAGATATTCCACGCTTCCTTCTGCATCCTTATTTCATTCTGCAAAGTGTCACAAGTCTTTTCCTAATTTCCTCTTGATTGTTGACTTATTTCTGTTTTGACTTCTTCTGGGTCTCTTCAAGTTTGATTATGATTTCATCTTATCTTGCAGTTGTTACTTATGTAATAGCTTCCATGGGAATTGTTACCAAGGATTGTCAATGTACTTCATCTTTTAATGTGTATTGATTGACTTGTAGTCATCATGATAACAATCCTTATCTTGTTATTCTTCCATAGGTATTGTTTCACTTGAACATCTTATCTTCTAAGAAATAGATATACAATATGTGTACATGAACTATGTAAACATGGTATATATAAGAGCTTTGAAGAATATTTTTACCTTGACTTAGAAGAAGAAGTTTGTTTTATCCTGCTTGACTTTCTTTGAGGGTTCCCTTTCTCCGGCAACTGTTGATTCGCCTGTTTCCTTCCTTTTCTTTAACTCAGGACAATGGTTCCTGTAGTGACCATATTTTCGACAGTTGAAGCATTGTATCTTTAACATATACTTTTCTTGATTTGGTTTCTTCCTTGAGCCAAACTTCTTATTCCCGAAATTCTTGAACTTTGTTGTGAAAGCTTGATCATCGTATTTCTTTTGGGATTTCTATTTTGAGTTAATCCTCGATTCTTCTTGTGCACAACAAATCCAAAGTTCTTCAAATGTGGGATACTCCTTTCTTGTGTTCATGCTTGCGGCAAATGCATCCCATGTCTTGGGAAGACCATTGAGTACTATATTTACCAGTTCCTTCTCTAAAATGATTTCTTCAATAGTTTGTAGTTGATCTCTTAACTGAGAGATTCTCACAAGGTATGTTGTCATCATCATTCATTTTCATGTTACGGAGCTCATTCTTTAGACTCATTACTGGTCCAATGTTTCTGACTGAGAAGAGGTTAGTTAGGGCATCGTACATCTTCTTAAATGAGTCAAGATGAGAGATGTAGGGCATCGAGTGGTATTTTACAGAGTCCACTATGATAGTCATGGCATTGATGTCATTGTCTTTGAGCTTCTCCATAACTGAGGTTCCTTCTCTTTTCCTTCTTCAGACTGTGGTTCCACGATCTTTCCTTTCACGATATCCAACACTTTATTCTTGGCAAAGATGAGATCAATCCTTGTCTTCAATGCTCTGAAGTTAGAAGCTCCTTCCAACTTATTTTTTGACTTCATAGATTAAGTTATAACTTCTTGGACTTGGTCAACCTTTGACTTTGAATTCATCAACCTTTGAATTTGACCAAAAACTCAAACTTGACGTCTTAGCTTGTTGAGAATACCAGGAGGTGTGCTAGGATAGGGTGCACTAGGCTATCCAAAAATTAGCTCAATCTCTTCAATTAAGGTGCCTCAACAAGAGGGTTAGGGTTTCATTGCTGCAACAAAAACTTTGACTGCAATTGCAACTATAACTGAGAAAAAATCCTCCCAATCTATCTTCCAGCGGTTAGACTGTCTGAAGATAGTGTGGTCCCATAACCAGTTAGAAATAATAGGTGTGCTCGTTTAACCATAGACAATATAGCAATATTGTCACCCAACCATATGTCGAAGCCACCCCTAAGCACCTTAACCTTGACAAAGAATAATTTTGGAAGCAAACCCTAGGCCTAATAGCCAATCAAGGTAGCAAATCACTCTCCATAGTTAGCATACCAAGTAGAAATTCCAAACCATAACCAAGATAGATCCCAAGACTAAAAATGAAAATACAAGTTGCAGTAGCTGCAGCTGCAACTACTCTCTAGTCTTGTGCACAACTAAATTTCTGCAGTTGCGAGATGTGTGTGTCAAATGAGCTCTGACATCCTGTATTTATACTGCTCCTCCTTACCTGTCTGGACCGACTTCTCATTTTGGAGGCTAAAAACTCAATATTAAATATTTCCTTTAGCCAACTTGTCTTCTAGGGTTATGTCCAATGATTTAGGGTTTCTTCTTGCTTCCTGGAATATTCTATTCTTTTCATGGTTACACGTGGAGGTTAATACCTTCCATAGCTACCATAATATCAACAGGAACAACCAACTCTAGTTTACTGTGACAACAATTTAGCTATAGCACTGACCAAAAATCATTTCCTTCACCAAAAAAGCAAGCATATTGATACTAGATACCACTTCATTAGAGAGCTTGTAAATAACGGTGAAATTTATTTGGAATTTTGTAAATCAAAAGACCAGTTGGCTAATATATTCACAAAGCCATTGGAAAAATATGTTTTTTAACTTCATAGACATAATCTAGGTGTTATAGATGTTGAAGCATTCACTGGCTGTAATTAAGGGGGAGTGTTGAACTGTAATAATTTCTTTGAAAATATTCCAACAATAAATGAAGTCGGTATTTGTTGTGTTGCTGACATATTTGAATTCATTCTAGAGACATATTATCTAGAACCTTCTCTACACTATTCCCAATGGATATACAAAAAATTCCCAACGAAAATCCAAGTCTTTCATTACTGTATATATACTTGTTTTAGGTATCAATGGAGCAAGCAAAAAGTTTCTTAAGAGCAGTAGCTCCAGTGTTCTATGAATGTGAATCTAGTTATGCATTTCTGAGTGAATATACCATTGTAGATATTTAGTTCTTTTTTCCCTTGCGTTCAGATTGTGAAGATGTTTTGATGATGGTGCTAGGCATCTTGGATTCTATTGTTGATAGATCTCTAAGAGGCCTTGGCATCTTGATTATCCTGAGTGGATGAATAAATAGTCTCGGATCTGATCCTCCAGTTGTGAATCATGGTGATTTTATCAATACAATGAACAAGGTAATATATTAGCAGATAATTTATTTAGGAGTTTTATATTGTTAGTTGGGTTAATAAGTAAAAATTTAAGAATATTGATGTTCTCATGATGCAACAAATAATACTGTTTCTGTATTTGGAAGCTAAAGTATGGATTGCGACATTTTTAGGTACTCTCAAGAAACTTGTAGTTTGTATTCTTTAACGATATAAAGTATTAGATTGTTTTTTTTTGTGTGAATAAAAAAAAAAATCCTATTATATAACTTTTACAGTACAAAAAAGCCACATGGCTACAGTCTGCTAGTTGTTTCACCAAATTAGCGGAAACCAGAACAGGTGGCAGACTGTGATTTCATTGTCCAAAATGGAAATCTTCCCTGCCAAACAGAAACTAGAGTAGGTGGCGGATTCGATTCTGTGAAGCATTGTGCTAGGAAACTAAAACAGATAGAAGACATAAACTGGAAAAAAAAGACATAACTGTAAAAATGCCATGTAGCAGTGCAAGGAGCTGAGATGAGAATGCTCGTGATAGCCAAAGCAAGTAGATTACCCATTTTCACATGAGTTCATGTCGCTCAGGTCAGCACTGAGGGGGTCATCCTTGGGCTGGAGCACGAATGGCCTCACGCATGTCAGAAAATGTTGGGTTGTTGGTGCATTCGAGCAGGGCCTGTAAAGCATGTCAATTCACTGATGCATGAGGGTGTCTCGATTAATTTGATCAGCCATATGGATTTTGAGCTCAAAGACTAGTGCTAACTGCTCTAGATGGAAGAAGGGTGGTGGTTCTTGGCCGAAATTAGGGAGTGTCGAGAGTGGTGGAGGCACCAAGACTAGGCCACCCTCCACCTCTAAGCCTAATACTGTCACTTCCTCTCCTGAGTCCTCTTAAGCCACTTCCATAGCCTCCACTGCCCGGAGCTCCTTTGCTACAGAGTCCTTGGTTTGAATTGTGTCCTCGGGGTCTAGGTGGAGGAATTCCTCCTCAATTATGCAAGTAGTCTCTTCCCTGGCTTCCTATGCTTGCTGGATTATGGCTGAAGCACTTGTGCTTGCTGGGATATGGCTGGGGGGCTACCAATTATCTAGTACAATGAAGAGGAGGGATCCCGGAGGGACCTATATAGGTTCCTCTGGAATCTCCTCCTCCACATATGCCATTGGTGGTGTTCTGGGCTTCCCCCATCACTGAGTTTGGGCTATGGATAGGGCCCACTCCAGTCTCTACACCCTTCACTATCTAGCAGCAAAACTGTACCATGCAGGGCCGCGGCGTGACTTGCCTCTTTCCCTTGGCATGGAGGGGTAAGAGAGGGTGCAAATGAGTAGGGTAAGAGTGATGGGAGCTAACTGGAAGCATCACTAGTGCTCAGAGCATCTGGCATGGTGGAGCGCAAAGGTAATATGGATCCATCCTCGTCTAAGCAGGAGGATAATCCTGAGGCTAGACATGACCTTTGTACCGAGCTTCCCCCATCCATTACACCTTATGGTTTCCATTTTACTCGCATGAGGGAACTGTCCTCCTCTGCTCTTCGGGTAGTAATGGCATGATCCAGGTGGATATCGGTGGCCACCCACCTTTTCCAAATGGCTCAAAACAGTTTTCTGGCAATTTTGGCAATTTACTATTTTTAGCAAGTTTAACTTCTGGGGCCATTTTGAGGGCCTAAATGAAGGTTTTTATATATTGAGGTTATCAATGATAGCTAAAGGCATGTTTGATTCCCCAAAATGAATCTCCTCTATGATACCTTTCCAACGAGCTATCATACGCCTAAAACAGAGATCGTATGCAAAAGTTACGACGCCAGGAAGTTGATGCACCAACTTACCCAAACAGGGTCCACATGACTTTTGGCGCTTCATCTCCTAGGGTTAGGTTTTTGGATATCTAGGGTTTTGGAATTCCGGTTTATTGTAAAAAGGCCTTCAGATCCTTATTGTAATCATCTTCTTTCGAATGCAAGTAACTGTCACATCTCTTCTCAGAGATAAGCTGCCACCATTCTAGCGAGTCTTTCACTCTGTATTTTTACAGTCTCTGTACATTTCTTTCATTAATAGAAATCACGTATTACTGTATATCTATGTTTATGGTTGCATCTCTGATAAATTTCTATTATATTATTGAATATCTGCGATATCTCTGTGCATTTCTTTATTATATCTCTGATCTCATTTCGTGACGAAAATAATGCGGATCAGTGGTATCAGAGCAGGTTGCTCTTGATCATTTTTTCAATGCATGTCCCCGACGAGGTCCGAGTATAAAAAGTAGGGTCTTGAGCTTGTCTCTCTTGAAGACAATCTCTCTTGCACACCCAAGAAACCCTCAATGGCGGAAGAAAAAAAAATGACGAAGCAGACGATCCTATTAATCTATTGCTTGAACAAGCTCTCATGCGACAGAGGGACGAAATGATGGAGAATTTTTCCCACATGCTTCAACGCCTGCCGATAGCATCAGGTGCATCATCATCAAGCGACCACTTTGGAGGCACCTCGCCTTTCAAGGTACAAGTTAATTTTGATATTCCTGTATTTGAAGGACATTTAGATGAAAAATCCCTAGAAAAATGGTTAACTCTGCTAGAAGGTTATTTCTCTATTCATAATTTTTCCAACAAAGAAAAGATCACCTTCGCACTCCTTAAAGCTCCCCCTCATGTCAAACATTGGTGGGAAACTTACTGGGAGCAAAGTTCCACAGAGGAATCTGGAATATATGGGGTCGATCCCACTTGGGATTTTTTTGTGGATGTGGTAAAGGAACAATATTACCCTGTTGGCAACTATGAGGACCAGTACATGAGATGGACCACACTGTGGCAACAGAGGGGCCAAGCAGTTCCGGAGTTCACCAATACCTTCCATACCTTGTGCACCAAGCTAGGTATCAAAGACTCTGAGCGACATTTGGTTTTGAAATATTGTGGGGCTCTACATAGATACATCTAGATTGAAATGGAATTTCTGGACATCTCATCACTCGGTGCTGCTTATCGATATGCTGTTAAAATTGAGTAGAAATTTAAGCACCATAAAAAACGGGAGTTTGGGTCTGAAAATCCGCAACAATCAAAGTATGACAAATGTGTCTCTATCAAACAGTCTCCCGAAAACCAGTCCAAGACACAGGAAAAGAAGGGTCATGGGAAGACAAAGAAGGACACTGGAAAATGGTGCAAGTTCCACAAAAACCCCTGACACAACACCGATGAATGTCTCTCAAAACAGTCATTGGTGCTTGAGATCAAATACAAAGATTCGAACCTTGATTCAGAATTTGATTCTGAAAATAATGGTAAAGGACAGATCATTGACATGGAACCCACTACTATTGTCGCGACCACAACAATTCAACCAGAAGAACCAATAGATCTTGAAGAGGGGAGCGCCTTTTTCATTCACAGATGTGGGTGAAGGGGACCCCGCTGCATTTTATTATTGATAGAGGAAGACAGAAGAACCTCATCTCAACAGAGGTCGTCAAACAGTTGGGATTGTGGACAACACCACACCTACAACCATACAACATCATGTGGCTTCGCCAAAGACGAGATCTCCATGTTAGCCAATAGTGTCAATTATCACACGACATCCAACCCTTCAAGGATGAGGTATTATGTGATGTTTCCCCACTGGATGTCTTTGATGTGCTCTTGGGCCAACCATATATGTGGAGACGCCATGTTGTTTATGAGTCTCGACCCCATAGTGTCGTTGTTACTTTTGGGGGTCATATCTATAGAATACTAGAGGTAGTTCTGACTACTATTCCACCAAAAAAGTGCCACAAGGTAGTATCTCATACTGAAAAATTCAGCTTCTTCCCAATATGTTCAAAAGGAGAACAAAAGGACACTGCAACCACTACAGCCTTGCCCCAAGCACCTTCTATCCAACAAAAGAAGGTCGACAAGGTTGCAACAAAGTGAAAATATTATTTTTGCACATCATCCTCTCATGTATCTCAACTTGTTGAACAACCACAACCTCAATAGGTTCGTGACAGATTTCCACAAATTGAGCAGCGTGACATCTCCAGCTAGACAAAAAACTCACCAAGATGTAGATTCAACAAACATTTTTCCGTCTCCCTCGAAAACTCAATGCAATGGAGACCATTGCTTCCTAAGGAGGGAATATTGATTCAGGTGGATATTGGTGGCCACCCACCTTTTCCAAATGGCTCAAAACAATTTTCTGGCAATTTTGGCAATTTACTATTTTTAGCAGGTTTTAACTTCCGGGGCCATTTTGAGGGCCTAAATGAAGTTTTTTCGAGATCGAGGTTCTCAATGATATCCGAAGGCATGATTGAACC
>JZKD02S0078661.1:195456-212545 GCA_000966675.3 Picea glauca | reverse complement strand
TTCTCTTTGGTCGAAGGGAAAGAAGAAGGCTGGCCGAGGTGGTCAACAAGGTCCCAAGTCTGGGGGATAGTGATAGAGGAGTGGAGGAGCAGAGAGAAACAATGGTCAGGGAAATGGTCAGGGTAGAGATATGATCAAAGTGAAGTGCTTTGTTTGTAAGAAGTCCGGGCACTATGTTGGACAGTGTCTGAATAGGAAGAAGAAGAAGGGTGGTATAGCAGCTACAACAGAGGAGGCAGACTTTTAGACACAGTTTCAGAGAGAGTGTGCTTTTCATATATGTTGTAGTTCGGTTGAGTCATCACCATGTATCTGGTATGTTGATAGCAGGGAATCAAGCCATATGATTGGAGTTCGAGAGTATTTTTCTGATCTCAGAGGCACTAAGGTCAGGATAGATATTTCTCTTGGAGATGACAGAGTAGTCACAGTTGTTGGGATTGGCATAGTTTCTTTTAGGAGAGAGAACTTGCCACCTATATCGTTTATTGATTCTCTTTTCATCCATGGGATGAAGAAGAACTTGATTTCAGTTTTCACCCTCCAGGATAGAGGTCTTGAGGTTACATTCAGAGGCACCGATTCATCCTTGGGGGTCTTCACTAGACTCATAACAGGTGATTAGAGTGAGAGATGGGGATCTGTACATATTACTTTTTCAGCCACTTCTTGCATTGGTGGCTAGTAGTGATAGTAGCAGACAGTTGTGTGAGTTATGGCATCGTAGGATGGCCCACCTACATCATGGGGTTCTTGGAGGACTGAGAGAGGTTGTGACCAGAGTGCCACAACAACAAAGAGCATCAAGATGTTTGCAGAGGGTGTGCACTTGGCATGTTCGCCAAGGCATCGTTCCCCAGTAGTGACAGCAGGTCAGCTGGGATACTAGATTTAGTACACACGGATGTGTGTGGGCCCATGAATTGGATGTCCTTGAGTGGTTGTGAGTATTATCTCACATTTATTAATGACTACTCAAAGAAGACTTGGATCTATTTCCTGAAGGCCAAGAGTGAGGTGCTCAGACGGTTCCAAGAGTTCAAAGCTCTTGAGGAGAACCAGTCATGAAAGGGGATCAAAGTCTTGTGGTCGGATAACGAGGGAGAGTATTCCTCGAGACAGTTTGTAGACTTCTGTGCACAACATAACATCAGGAGATAGATGACCATACCTTACAACCCCCAACAGAACGAGGTTGCTGAGAGGAAGAACTGGGCCACTATCAGTGCAGTGAGATCCATGCTGCATGATCAGAGTTTGCCTTTGCATTTGTGGGCAAAGGCATGTGCTACTGCAGTTTATCTCTAGAATAGGATCCCCCATAGGATTTTGGGGAAGATGACTCTTGAGGAGGTCTTCACTGATAGGAAGCCAGATGTTGAGCACATCAGAATATTTGGGTGCTCTACTTTCTCTCATGTCCCCTCGGAGAGGAGGACAAAGCTAGACCCCACAGCCCAACAAGGGATTCTAGTTGGATACTCAAAGGTGTCGAAAGCCTATCGCATCTACATTCTGCCACTTAGGAAAGTGTTGGTGAGCAGAGATGTTAGATTTGAGGAGGATAAGGCTTTTACGAGATCTCTTGAGTCGAGAGTTAGAGTTGAGGATGATGCAGAGTTGCCAGTTGCAGTCTTAGAGGGAGCACAACCTCAACAGTCAGGTACACTAATATCAAGGGTGACAAGGTCACCATGCACAGCTTTAGGGTCATGGTTAGAGCATGTTCAGTTAGATGGGGAACAAACTTCAGAGGGAGTACAGACTTCGGGATTGCAGAGTGTTGAGGCAAGTCCTGAGGCCATTACACTTGGGCAGAGAGACCTTGTTTCTCCATTGACCACTTTAGGGAAGAGGAGACCTAGATGGTTTCAGGAGACCTTGAAGGAGGCCAAGGAGAATGTAGGGGAGCCTAAGAGCCAGATTAGAGAGAGCAGGCCACCAGTCAGTTTGGGAGCATACTTAGCACTTGTGACAAGTATCAAGGATATTGAGCCACAAACTTTTGCGGAGGCAGTGGATCATCATGTCTGGAGAGAGGCCATGGTCGAGGAGTATGACTCCATTGTGCACAATGATTTCTGGGATGTGGTTCCGAGGCCCGTGGGGAAGTCAGTTGTGACTTCCAGGTGGTTGTACAAGACCAAGATTGCTGCAGATGGCAGTGTGGAGAAACACAAGGCCCATTTTGTAGCACAAGGCTTCTCACAGATTGAGGGAGTCAACTATGATGAGACTTTTGCACCATTTGCGATATACACTTCTATTAGGACTATCATTGCCATAGTGGCAGAGTTGGGTTAGCGCATTCATTAGATGCATGTGAAAACCTCATTTCTGAATGGCTTTATTGAGGAGGAGGTGTACATAGAGAAACCACAGGGTTTTGAGGTGAGTGACAGGGAGAATCACGTGTGCCTTCTGAGAAAGGCACTATATGGACTGAAGCAAGCTCCCCGAGCTTGGTATTCACATATTGATACTTATTTGCTTTAGATGGGCTTCGAGAAGAGCAATGCTGATCCAAACCTCTATTTCATCATTAGGGGTGAGGACACCCTCATTCTCATTTTCTATGTGGATGATCTATTCATTACTGAATCCGAGGATGTCATAGCTGAGTGCAAGCTGAGACTTGCATCAGAGTTTGATATGAGTGATATCATATTGATGCACTACTTTCTGGTTATGGAGGTATGGCAGGAGGAGGGTCACATATTTCTCAGGAAAGGGAAGTATGCAGCTTATATTTTGAGTAGATTTAAGATGGAGGATTGTAGACCTATGTCTACACCTATGATCACCAATTGAAAGAAGCTCAGTGCTTCAAATAGCCAGTTGGTGGATGCCACAGTATACAGGCAGTTGATCGGTTCACTTATGTATCTGGTTAACACCAGACCAAATATATGTTTTGTCATGAACACACTTAGCCAGTGCATGGTTGAGCCGAGGAGTGTTCACATGGTTGGGGCAAAACACATCTTGAGATATGTTGCTAGGACAGTGGACTTTGGCCTAGACTATGTTAGGGGAGATGGAGTCAGTTTGGTTGGCTACACAGATTCAGACTGGGCAGGATGCACTACTGACAGGAAAAGCACCTCAGGGTGTTGCTTCAATTTGGGGTCAGGACTTGTTTCCTGGTTCAGCCGGAAGCAGAAGTTAGTTGCCTTAAGTTCTGCCGAGGTAGAGTATATGGTGGCTAGTCAGGCCAGTTGTGAGGCCATTTGGATTTGCAATATGCTGGTTGGTTTATTCGGTCAGGAGATGTCTCCGACTGTCATTCACTGTGATAATCAAGGTTGCATAAAACTCTCTGAGAATCCAGTGTTTTATGACCGGTCGAAGCATATTGATATCAGGTACCACTTCATTCGTGACTGGGTTCAGAGAGGGGCAGTTCAGTTGTAGTATATATCTACATATGATAAAGTAGCATATATTCTCACCAAGGCCTTGCCACGGGGCAAGCATGTCTTCTTCAAAGACAAGATGGGCTTGGTGAGGAACGTCTTCCTTGATAAGAGGGAGTGTTGAGATTTGTACCTTGGAAGGTGTTCCCCATTTTTTTTTGACCTCCTTAGCACATGAGGGAAGGACATGACACTTTGTACCTTGTACTTTTGTCTATTTTCACTTTGACTTTGGTTAAAGTGAAATTTGGTCACTTTTGGCATAAAGTGATTATTAATTCACAAAGGGGTGAATTTGGAGACATAAGTGGACTTAGAAAACTTAACCCAAAGTGGGGTTATGATTTAGGGATGAATGAGGGGATCTCAACAATTGATTAGATTGATCTCCACCATTCATTTTCTAGGTTTCCTTTTGCTAGTATAAGAGGGGCGCAAATGTCTAAGGAGGGGCGTATTCTTCATTGTGTGTTTTGTTTGTTGAGAGAATAGCACTTGATCTTTGGAGATGAGGTCTTTTGCATGAGGTTGAGTGAGGGAGGACACTATATTTATTTTTGGGAGGCTTGGAAATACTTGCTTCATTTATTTCTTGGAGCTGTTCTATTTCAGAGAGGGGCGCATTAGCTTGGCAGGATGATTCATTCCTGGTAGGCTATCTAGCCATCAGATTGCAGTGAGGTAAGTTGCAGAGTGAGGACATCTACTGGAGCTTCATTACTGTGGAGGGATTTTCATATCTGACGTCACAGTTGGTAGTTGGAGTAGATTCAGTGGTTCTGGAAGATTGCATGAGAGGCGCACCATTCTGGGGCGCATTTGTTGGATTTGATCTTGTATATCAGCTCAGTTGGAGTTTCTATTGTATCGGGTTCTATCTTGTATTATGTTTATTGTAACCCTTCATCTGCTTTCTTCATTTATACATACATATTCTAAACTGGTTTTTCCCAGGGGGGGTTTATCCAAGGTCATGTTGACCAAAAATACCTGTGTCTACAAATGCATGATATTAGTTCTTAGATTTGTTCATAATCAATAGTAAACGATGTATTAGGTGTGTTATGTTTATTTGAGTTGCATGTACTAATTTTCTGTGACAAAAATGACATGCTAGAGCACCCAAATTGAGAACATAACCATAACAAATCAGCTTGAAAGCATTTAGACTATTGGCTGTTATAAAACAACAGAAAACTAATTAAGAAGACAGTGAAACTTAGAGCCTTTCTTTGGTCAAAGACAAACCAAGAAGGCAAGTTGATAGGACCTGGAATTTTCATAGGTCTCTAAACACTCTGTTGACCACCTCTCCAGCACCGGTGGTCAACTCCATGTGCCATGAAGAGATGCATCATCAGAGGCCATGTTGTCGAAGACTTTTGGTCCTATAGGGCAGTGTTTGGCCCCAACACTTCTTTTTGTAATTGGAATTTATGCACCCCCTACGTGGGCTAATAATGTAATAGGTCTGCATGAGTCATGTCTAGGTCAGTTACCTTGGGATCGATTCACTAGGAAAGTTCCTTCCACCGAGGGTTTTTTATCCTCAGGTTATCAATTGAGTTTTTCAGCCTTATTGATTTCCCTTGAGTTTTTCCCTCACACTTGCCATAATTCCTCCAAAGTGGTGAACGACATTCTAGTGGGTTTATGTTTTGGTAACTCTTATAGGGAATCATTGTAAATGACCATGGAAGACATATTAGAAAGTTCACGGAATTCTGTCGAGTCTAAGTCATTTTTTTTAATTAATTAATTTTTAATTAAATTTCCCTAAGTTTGGAGGTTTAATTATTTATTTAATTAATTATTTTTGAGCAATAATTGTGAAAACTAGGTCCTTGGACTCTTGATAGGGGTATTTGTGCTCAAAATAAATGGAATAACACCCCCTACATCCATGGACCAAGTTTCATCTCACTCGAACAACTTTAGCCAAGGGTTTGTCCACCCGGAGTGTCAGTCAGTAAAAAACAACAATTTTAACTGCTAAAGTCCAAACATGAGAAAATGTAAAAGTTGTAATAATGAGTTAGAGGATGTGAAAAGGTGAAATAATGGTTAGATAAATAACTTCCTAAGCAAAACATTATCCTCCCAACCTTTTCCAACCTTGTCTAACCCTTTTCCACCTTTCCACACTCAAGAGTCACGCCCCCCTAGGGGGATTGACGTTTTTTCTTGGTGGTGGATGTTGTGACTTAAATGGGGCCCCCTCTCATGAATTATGACTCCCTTCAACCCCCACATCACCTCCTAGGGTGATCCCACTCCTTTTTTCTCATTAATCCCCCTCCATTCCTTCAATTTCACCCTTTTTTTGTGCCCTCCAAGAAGAGTTACACCCCCCTCCATCTAGAAACTCCACAAATGATTTTTTAAAAATTATTTGAGACCTCTCACCTTCCTTGGAATCAATCCCAAGGCCTCCCACACCTCTTTTCTTGATCCCAACACCTCCTACATTTTTTCTATACCCTATATCTAGCTTTCAAACCCTAGATGGTGTGCCCTAGCCTTGATATCTACTCTTATTATTGGTGATGGAAACTTGGAATTGATCCAAGAGAGGTAGGTTTGCCTCTCCAAGTATAAATAGATCTCATTTATCACTCCCAACTCACCATATCTTGAGCTATTGTTATGCTACTTGATTTCCAACTCTCTTTCTCTAGTCATTCATTTCATTTCATATCCATTCTATGCTCTAGGGTTTTGGAGTATTTTCTCTCCAAAACCATTTTTCTTGAGTAATATCAATAAAGGAGAAACTTTGGAGGACAACAAGAAGACTAAGGCATATGCTTCTTTTTCTTATGCATGGGAGGTAACATTGTGATGATTTCTTTAGATGATTGCAACACTAGATCTTAGGTAAAGTGTTATCTAAGTAGATCTACTAAGGCATATGCTCATTGGGTTTATCTATCTTGATGCGTTAAATAAAATAGAAGTGTCATTTTGTTTCAATACATCAACATATTGTCTATTGTATGCATGTTACTTGAAGAAATCTTGTAGGTTTACTTCTAGGGTTTCATTGGGCACTCCTTCAAGGAGAAGGGTCACTTGAAGCTTTCACATACTCCATTTCTCTAACCATATTACTCTTCCTCTACCATTTCTTTTCACCCATTCCTTTTCCAGCTAGCATATGATTGTTTAAGTAGGTCAATTTAATCAAATACAATCTCTTTTTTTTGTGGAAAGTTCTTGCCCTAAAAGGCAAGGGTTTTTCTTAACCTTTTTGGTTGTGTGTAGCCATTCTAGCAAGCAAAGCTTGCTGATTTTGCAGGTATATCAGATTTGGTTGAAAGGATTTTGGCTGCCCAAAGGAGAATCACACAACACTAGAAGGCCCTTTTGGGGATTTGGTATCTATCTCTCAACCTACCAAAAGAAAGGGCCTTCTAGTGTTGTGTGCTTCTCCTTTCTCATGAAGTGTTGATGATGATCTCATAAATGAAGTGTTGATGATGATCTCATAAATGATATCATCAACACTTCATTATCATCATCAACACTTCATTATCGTCTTTCTCATGATGATAATTAAGTGTTGATGATGATCTCATAAATGTGGTGATGTGATGTAATGCTTTAATATTTTGACATCGTGCACACATAAAAAGTAAAACATGGTTAGCTTGTTTTGTATCATTTGTATCCTAGTATTCTTTGATTGTAAGTAATTGTACATGGTATTCTTTAATTGGATTTATTTGTAAATTTGTAAGTAACTTGTAATATTTTGTAAAGAACAACCCTTTAACATAGCTAACCCCTTGCCCAATTTCTAGGCACTAGTCTTAGTTGACCTAGGGAAAAGGCTTGTTTTTCATGCTAACCCTTGCATCTTACATTGTTGCCTTAGCATCTTAGGAATAAATCCCCTCTAACCTTAATAAATTAAAACTAACTCCTAGAACTTAACTTAAACACATCTAGTAACTAAGGTCTACCCCCTTTGGCTTCCTTAGGAGTAAGCCTAGACGGAAGAGGTTCTGGTCTGGTCAAAGTGACAATGTGGGATGTGAACCTAGGCATTGTGCCTCCAAGGACACACTAAGTGAAATGGACTTAGCTCAGATTTGGAAGTGTGTATAAGGATGACAACACACTCTAGACTCTTCCCTCCATGTATTTGAATACACCTTTTGGTTCAATGGAAAGCATTCGAGTTTGAGTTGTATCTCTCAGAGTAATCTTGTATTTTTTGTGTGATATCAGCCATAGTTATTTATATTCTCCACCCCTAATATTTTATATTGGTAACATAGCGGGTCTGGGCCTAACTCCCTCACATGAGGGACCATTTGCCTAGGGTTTTGAAGCACTGGCTGTGGAAGGGGCCACCACTGTAGCAACATAGAGAAGCAATCGTTGTGAGATATTTGTAGTATTTTTTTGTAAAGGTGTGTGGCAAAGTGAACTCAGGATACATTGATGTTATTGCAAGAGGAAGAGATGGAGGAGGGGTGGTGTCCCTGCCTGGAGGAGGAATTAAGTAGGAGCAACAAGAAGATCTCCCTGTAAGGAAATTCGATAGACAGAAGAGACACTAGGAAAATTTCCATGAAGCTCTTTCTCAAGCCTCTTACATAGTTACTTTTGGCACTGCTCAAGGCACACCAATGAGAATGAGAAGAAATTTGTTCACGATTCTAAGGAAGGGTGACAAATGATAAAAAATATGGAAGAATTGGAAGAGGAATTTTTTTTGGTGTGGGCTACTTTTGCCTAGCCGTCTTGCAATGTGAACAAACCATAGTGAGCTTGGGGATTGATGACACCTCTAGCTAGTGGAGTTGTTGGGGGCCAAGGATTTAGAGGTCTGTTATTATGCTCATGTGGAAAGTCGAGATAGGGAGCCTCCTGGATCTAGTCCAGAGATTCAAGATCACAGTGGCACCTATAGTTCCTCCCATTGTTCTTTCCATTTCCAAGAAAGCTTTGGTAGAAAGATACGATCTGTCATCCATAACAATTGTGTTTTATGATGTTGTGCCTCTTGGGAAGGACCTCGATGATGCATTGAAGTGACTACTTTCTAAAGACACTTTTGGTCTGGGATACAGACCGATGTTGTCCAAGTGTCTGGTCTTCACCAAGGATCCATTTCCAATGAAGTCCGGGGTCATATGGAATGGTTGTTCAAAATGCCCAAATGAATATTATTGACCCAGACATGGGAATGTCTCTCCCCTATAACCAATCAGGAGAAATTTGCATCAGAGGGCCCTAGATTATGAAAGAATGAGAATGAAAGAAAGAAGAGGGCTTGACATTTTTTAAGAAGTTGAAGGCCGCCCTAAGCATGGATATATGTGGTAAATCCATTTATTCCCTCCTCTAATCACATGCTTTTGTTGGGAGGACTTGTGAAGGTCACGCAAGGCAGAGACATCAACATTTTCGGATGTGATGCAAAATATTGACCTACACCCACAGTTGTAAGTGATGTTGATGGTTGTGAAATTACCTCTGTCATTTGTGGGGCAAGATTTTTTGTTTTTTGGTCATGGTAAAATTTGTGAAGAATGCTCACACCGGTGAAAATAAAGTCTCTTTCTAATGTAATGAATTCTTCATGTCAAATGAGATGTAAATGGTGATACTTATGGTGATAATATCTAATGGGTTTGTTGATAATTTAGTAAAGCACTTTGAATGCTTGTTGTACCTAATTTGAATCATTGTAATTGAGCATAAGTGTTGTAGGCAGTGCATGATTGATTGTACCTGTTATCACTCAGTTTGTATAAAGGATAAAAGGCTTGAGGTTTGAAGGTCAAACTAGCATAGCAGGAACCAATCCCACCCAATGTCACCACAATGGGATGGTTCTTTCTCTTTAGGGAGGTAAGGCCCAGGGGAGGCGTCCCCAGTGACTTGGGGTTTTGAGAAGGCAAAGGATTACATGATAAATTAGTTATTCCCCCCTCACAAGTCACCACCAAGCAGATAGTCCTTCTAAACATCCAATAATAAAGTATAACCATAAAAAGAGATGCACCTACCTGAGACAAATAAACAATCAAACTGATATATGCAAGATGCTCAATTGGTTAGTACTTCATGTAAATGAACGACTATCTAATACACTTATAAGAAATTTGATAATGAATGTTGACGAAGTCAATATTTATAAAATAGCAATGGTAATTAAGTCACTTCTTCAACAAATGCTAAAACGATGTGGCACAATATGACAAATCAATACTTAATTCAGTTAATGCCTTTAACACCATTCAATTGCTCACAAAGAAGACGCTAGTTGCACCAATGTTGTTATAGCTAAAGATGATAACAAAATATAGGGTTAGAAGGTTAGTTTTAGGCTAGGGTTAGTGAAGTTAGGGTTTGATTCAAGATTTTGTGATCAAGTTCACTTCAACACATGAGGACTTTAGATCAGTGCCTTAAGGATAATGGAGTCAAATAGTGAAGGATGCAAGAGCTAAAGGAGGCAAAGGTAAAATGGTTAAGGAATAGAGGGAGAAGCTTTGAGTTGTTGCTAAGGCAAGGCCTCAAAGTCAAAACCCTAGGGGAGAGTGGCTCACTTTGGTGTAGGAGAACTAGGCCTTGGTGCTCTCTCCTCCTTCCTTAACTCAATGGTAATCAT
The DNA here is from genome assembly GCA_000966675.3 of Picea glauca. Lineage (NCBI taxonomy): Eukaryota > Viridiplantae > Streptophyta > Pinopsida > Pinales > Pinaceae > Picea > Picea glauca. The sequence continues at coordinate 202,501 of JZKD02S0078661.1, read as the reverse complement.
GGCTAGCTGAAGACAAAGCATAAAATCAAGACAAGAAGGTTTGATGAAGCAAAGTGTTTCTACAACAAGGCTCTACCAGCAAACCCTAGAAAAATTGGCCCAAAGTCTAGAAAACCTAGGCTTTAGGGCATCTCCCTCTTCTTAGCTTATAAAAGGTACGGCTAGCAAAATGAAGAGAGAATGAGAATGTAGCAACGACTAGGCTCTCTCCTTCTTCAATCAATGGCTTAAAATTCTCTCAATAGGGACATGAGACAAGGACCTACTTGTGTTCTTGTCACCTAGGGTTTTGTTCAGCAAAATTATAAACACATGCAAGAAATAAAACTACAACCATTCATTCAAGAAGTTTTGCAGAAAAATACTTACATATCACCAAGAAAAAGCATTGCAAACCCTAGTTGTAACGCCTTCCATTAAGAGAAATGCCAAATTATGCCAAGAAAATCCTCCTTCAACAAGTGTGCATCACTAAATCAACCAATAACCCAAGAGAGGGCACAAATTTCAGACCTCACTAATGAGTGAGTCGGTTCATAATCAAAAAATGAAGAAGAAAATCCTCCATTTATACAATATCATGACCTAAATTTACATTTTAGGTCATGTAAAAGGTCGACAAGGCCAAAATACTAAATCATACTATTTTTACATTAAAATGTTAAATCAAAACCCTAATCAAGATGAAAAGAGACATCAAGCCCCTCCAAAGGAGACGTTAGCCCCTTTTAGGGAAAATGGAGCATCCTAGAGAAAAACATTAGCCCTCCTTGGGCTCCTCCATCATGCCACATGTGCCAATACTGCCCAGTCTGCCTACCAAGATGTCCAATAGGCTGGATGATGTCATGGTCATCATGGGTGACGTCCCAGGCCTTCCAAGGCCAATGTTCCACTGAAACTCTCAATACTTTGAGTGAAACCCTAACTACTCTAACCCTAGATTAAGACTAATCCTACTAACTAAGTGTTGCCATCATCCTTGGCTATTAACACCTTTGTGCAGCTAATCATTCCATTTACAAGCAATTGTATGGTTATTTTAAGGCATTATTTAATGAATTGTTGATTAGTTACATTGAATGTCGCGTTTTCCTGATATTTATTGAAGAAGTGACATTATATATCATTGCTACGTTTATAAACATTGACTTCATCAATATTTATTATTCAATTGTTTATATATCAGATAGTCATTGATTTATATGAAGTACTAACCAAGCAAGAAAGCTTGCACATGCAGTTTTATTGTTGCTTTGTTCTTGGGCAGGGATACTTCTTGGTTATTACTTCCGATTATCTTTTTTGGGGCTATAAGACGAACTTTCTGATTAGGTGGTGATTTGTGATAGGGATTACCATCACTTTGCTCTGCTAAAGCCTTTTTCCCTTCTCAAAACCTCAAGTTACTGGGGACGTCTCCCCTGGTCTTTACCTCCATAAATAGAAATAACCTTCCCATCGAGGTGACAGTGGGTGGGATTGGTTCTAGTTATGCCATCTTGCCTCTCCAATCTCTAGCCTTTTATCCTTGCTACAAACTGTGCAATAACATTTTGGCACCGTTGTCGGGAACATTGAGTCAAACCTTCCTCAAACGACACTTTTTCGGTAAGCCTGGCTTCTATAGTCTTATTATTACAAGCTTACCTAGCGACTCTACCTTGGGTGTTTTCCCTTATTCTTTGATAATTTCAAGTAAAATATCTAGTGACTCCACTAATATTGTCCAGGGTGCCACCTTACTCTCAAATCTGTGATATTTCCAAGTTATGGGATAATGGCACATTGGGAACAAATGTATCCGAGTATTGATTTCAAAAGTTTTCAAGGATACCCAAATTACTTTGATACAAAATGGCTAAACAAATCTCCAATATTTTTGGGCCTCCCAACTCCTCACATCGTAAATTTTTTGGAGTATTTGAGCAAGGTATATTTGGGAGGAGAGGATGCTCTTATAAAATTATTCATACTCACTATTCCCTCCTACTTACAAGATTGGTTTAAGGGTTGTTGCAAAGATAGGGGTATATCATTTTTCATACACCTCATCAGTAGGTTTATAGACTTTACCAAGCCACATTTCCAAACGTATGAAGATGTCCTTCAAAATATCATGGTAGCCTTAGATAACAAAGGATTCACTACTGAGATTGTAGAAGATCTCAGGAAAGCATATCATGATCAATACCATGAATCCTCTGATATAAAGGACGAGGTTTATGAAGAACATTGTCAACCCCTTGAAGAGAAGCAAGACCTCTCCCATAATTCAATAGAATGCAGTAAAGTTATAACTAGAGAAGTGAATCATGAGGATAAAGGACCAGTAACCAATCCTCCATCTGAAGAAGCTCTCCAAGATCCTATTCCTCCTACAAAAAATGAAGAGAATGAGATAAGTGATTTTCATTTTCAAATTTTTGATGATACCTTATTCTATGACTCAAACAGTAAAGAAGAAATGGAGCCTCTGGACAAATTAGTAGATGTAGAGGCAAGTCTTCCATTTTATGAAGACATCTGAGTACTTGAAGCTCCTACATAGGAAGAAGTGAGAAAAGTGAGTTATTTCCCTTTCCAAAATTTTAATGATTCTCTATCTTATGATGTGGAAAGTGAAGAAGTTTTGGGTTTTCTAAACCCTTCATGTTATGATGAAAATGATGGCTTTGTTGATAATATTAATGAGTTCATACATGTCAGGAAATGTAAATGGGATGTGATTGGATATGATGGGGATCCCATTTATGACATTGAGGGTCATTTTCAAAAGTTGCGTTTACCTGAAGTTGATAAAGAGTTTAACATTTGGCAACAAGAACATGACCTGATTATTGAGACACCCAAGGATGACTTGATACTATGGTCTCCTAATAATTTTCAGTCATACCTTGAGGACTTTGATGATTTTTCTTCTGAGCACTTGGATTTATTCTATGAAGAAAATTATCAACCATCATTATGCTCAGATCTTGGTAAAAATGAAGAAGTTACTTCCCTGAAGCATGATACTTGTGATAAGATTTTCCACCTCCCTATGATCACTTTACCTCGCTATGTCACTGAAGGTATGGTTTGGAAATATTTCCCTTATCCCAAGTCTCTTGTAAGAAAAAACCTCATTCTGTATTTTAGGGGAAAGTTGTGTACCTCAAGAAGGATATTATTATCATAGTTTCCCAGCCTCCCATTACGGAATGGTCAGTCATCCTTTCATTTTTTGCTAATCCCTACTCAGGCCTCAAGTTGTGAAGACGTCCAAGGTAGCCAACATTTAGATTCCTCAAGTCGGTCTTTTGAACCTTTGACTTTTCATGATCCATTTCTGAGATGGATTGAGCACTCTCCTGAGGGCGTGTCTTGGCATCACTTTTCCCCTCCCACCCACCTCCATGAGCTAGACCTTACAGTTTCCATTGATATGATACATTTTCTAACTCATGTTATTATTGTGCTTAACTTATCACTATTTTGGTCTATGATGAAGCACAAAGAAATATATTGTGGGACGTTGTTGGATTGGTTACACTGGTCGTTTGACTACATCCAACATCCAACCAACAAGTAAGTACAGGTAAGTGTTTTTCTTTACATTCTCATTTATGATTTCTTTATTTCAGTCTATATATTTATATGTATGATGGGGTGGAATTACCACCCCAATTGGTTACTGATGTTTCTATTGAGATCGAGAAGGTAAATAGGTTATGCCAGAGATGCTTAGGTTCTCATGCGCTCTACGATGAGCACATGTCCCCGAGTTGGAGCCACATATTATCCCCCACCTTTAGGGATAACTAGGAGATCATGTCTCGAGGCCCACAGGTCCAGGAAATGGAGTAGCGAGAGAAGGATTGACTTGAGCATGGCCCTGGAGGGCCCACCTTTTCTTTCTTCTAGCACCTTTATCTTGTTAGAAACAACAACATCCATCACCATCAGCTTGGTCTTGTGTCAGAGATGGTTCTTGCTCCATGAGGTAATTAGTCCGGGTATCATGGTATGTGTCACTTTGATCATCAAAACCCTTGAATATGTGCATTTGATTCGTTTTGTTTCTAACAAATGCTTGTATCTTACACTTGCACACTTGACCATGTATAGGGGGATTGACAGGATGCCCTAGTAAGCATGTGTCCTTAGGTTTCAGTTTTCCACTAGGGGGGATTTTTGAAAAGCCATCGTCCGCTCCCTTCACAACACCACTTTTTCATCTTACTTCCTGCTCACCTATCCCATTCCACTTGTTGGGGAAATGGGTTGACCTATTTACAATATTGAACCTTACCTCGTGGGAAGAAGGGGCTAAAGGCCCAGAAGGTAAAAGAAAGCTAGAAAAAGATAAAAACCTAAGAATAAAACCTTGAGATGCTTTGCCTAGGGATCCTTAAGAAAGCAATAAAAGGCTTCTCAGCAAGAAACAAGAGGGACCCATAAAAAAATAACAAAACAAGACCTAGTCAGAGGATAGGGGGTCTCATCACGAGCCAACCTATTAGGTCCATGGGTACCTAGTAGTATGAAATTACCACCAGCTGGTTACCATGCTAGGGTAGTGACTCTTGGTTGCATGGCCAAGGGAAAGGGGGTCTCATCATGAGCCAACCTTCCCATTTCTATGAAAGTACTTGTGGGTAACATTGTCACCACTGATCACCATGCCAAGGCAGTGTCCCCTGATTATCCTCTTGAACAAAAAGAAATAAAAATAATAAGAATAAAAGGAATGAATGGGAACGGAAAAAACTGCATCCAGGACAAGTACAACTCGCCTTCTATAAAGGCACCCATAGGTAAAGTTTTCTGCATCCTATGCCCTCATTGCACCCACCTGCTTAGACATCCCTTGACCACATCACCCACTTACATGTCTTGGATGAGGTCTCTTCTGAGAACTTTTCTTGTCCAGTGGACACTAGACCAATAGGGCGCCCTGTCTTTTTCTCTAAACTTGTATTGCAGGCTTGTGTAACGTCTTTGAGCTGTTAACTGATATATTAGGGATTTTGTGCACATGTTTAAAAATATTGATGATGAGATGTGATTGACATTGATATGATCCCTGTGACTGATGAGCCCATGGAGGGCGTAGCTATTGATGTGTAGGACCATGCCTGACGGACATATACCATTTTGGACCAGTACACATGGGAAGATGATCAGTTTGGACCTCCATGGGGCTGAAGAGCCCACCAAGTGGATGTTGAGACCCCATCAGGGGGTAGAGACATGACAGAGATGGATCAGGGGCTTTACAATGGAGAATAAGAGGATGTTCCACCAGAGGCACCTTGGTAGAGCTTGACCTAGGGGGATTAGCCCTTTCTTCCCACGAGGTAAGGTGCAATCCTGTAAATAGGTCAACCCATTTTCCGGACAAGTGGAATGGGATAGGTGAGTGGGAAGCAAGATGAAAAAGTGGTGCTATGTAGGGAGTGGACGATGGTTTTTCAGAAATCCCCACCAGTGGAAAAATTGAAACCTAAGGACACTGGCTAACTATGGCATCCTGTTAATCACCCTAGACATGGTCAAGTGGGCAAGTGTAAGATCCAAGAATTTGTTAGAAACAAAAGGAATCAAATGCACATATTCAAGGGTTTTGAAGATCAAAGTGACACAGACCATGATACTCAGACTAATTACCTCATGGAGCAAGAACCATCTCTGACACAAGACCAAGCCGATGGTGATGGATGTTGTTGTGGTTGACAAGATAAAGGTGTTGGAAGAAAGAAAATGTGGGCCCTCCAGGGCCATGCTAAAGTCAATTCTTCTCTCGGTACTCCATGTCCAGGACCTGTGGGCCTCGAGACATGATCTCCTAGTTATCCCTAAAAGTGGGGGATAATAGTACCCAACATCCTAGAATTTTTTGTTCCAAGATACAAAACTTAGCAAAAGGCAAGTTGTATTCTCCAAGTGTTTAGTAAGTCATGTTGAGTCAGGCTTGCGTGCATTAGTGTAGTAGAACATGTAATAATGTAACATGTATCCCTCTTATGATGTAATGATCCCAAGCCATTATGCAAGGACCATCACGGATTTAGTGTCTTTTGAAACTTTTTCTGGTTGTGGTATTTTGTCAAACACTTTGCTGAATTACTTGTTTAGGTGTGTTTACTTGATGAATGGCCTCTTGATTTCGGTCTTAGGGTTTAATGATGTGTTTATATGAATGTTTGCAGCAAATAACAAGAAGAGACAACCATGGAACATACCTCAACCATATGCAATATGATAGACAAGACAAAACATCTCAAATCTGCTTTTATTCATAAGATAGAAGAACCTGCTACAATGGAGATGCTGATCTGGAATGCTCAACAGATGGATATGAAAATAGACAATAGAGCTGCTACAAAAAGCTCCCGAAAATACAAAATAAACCTCCAAAGGCTGGATAAGAGATGAGGACCAATGCCAAGTAGATCAAGGCCAAGTGCCAAACCCCCACTAGAAGATGCCACGTCCTGCTAGAATGCTGAAGCTCCTCAACAATTCATCCCTAGTGCTAAATATGTCCAATCAACTCAAAAAAGATGCCAAACAGTAGACTGGTTGATGGAAAGAACAACCCAAGTGCCTGAATCTCCAAGTTACCTCTCACACCCTGTAGATCTGAAACCCTCCACTAAATGGTGCGCCCCCTGGATGCCCGAAACCCTAGACAATTCGGCTTGGGTGAATGAGCCCTCCAAACCTTCTGAAACCCTCCAAAATGATAGATCAATACGCTAAAATCAAAACCCAAGCGCTCACATCATCAAAATACCTCATAGACCCTTGGCACTAGACACCCACCAAGAAATGGAACGCCCACCTCTTGGGAAATCGTCCCACTCTCAATACAAATCAATTCTCCACTGAAAGACTCCAGAAAACCACCAAGAATGATGCCAAGACACCTGCAAGGAAAACCCTATACCTAGAATTCCCAAAATTGCCTCTCCTTAGCTAGGACAACTCCTCCCTCAATGAATGGTGCGTGCCTCTTGCTGGAAATCCTAGCTGGTGAGCCCTCTCTCTCTCTACCACA
>JZKD02S0078661.1:164423-176499 GCA_000966675.3 Picea glauca | reverse complement strand
CACAGAGGCAAGTATTATGAGATATTCCTAGGATGGTTTCATTGGTTATTTGACTACACCTAGCATTCAACCAATAGGTAAGTAGGTAGGCATTTGCATTCATTGTATATACCATCTATGTATCATGTTAGAGTAGTGTAGTTTCATTTCCATTTGTATATATGATTGCTTACTTGTATTTTATTGTATTATATATGAGCCAGGGGTGATATTACCACCCAAAAGATTACCAATCGGTTTTATTGAGATCTAGTAGATCACAGGTCATGCGAGAGATGTTGAGGTACCTTAGACTGATAGTTCTGTCTCCACAGCTAGGCCCTTCAAGCCTTCTATTTATGGAGTGAGCGGAGGTTTCAACCACTGGTCTTTCTTTTATTAACTGATCTCTCATTGAGATTGGGATGAGGCTTAACGCCTAGGGGGATGCCACGCATTGATCTGGGATTTGATGCTATAAAAGCACATGATTGTGGGGCCGTCAAGGGTGGTTTGGATCCACACCACTTTTGCACCCACAATTCACCACTTTCTTCCATGTAGCACTTTCGCTATACCACTATTTTGATTGTAGGACTGCTCAAGAATTTTAATGCTTGAGCAAGTAGCATCCCCACAATGAAGCGTGGCCATTTATCTAGTCGCGATCTACGATCTGGGCGCCTTACCAATTTAACGCCCCCGCTAAAGATTATACGCCTGCCAACTTTAGGATCATTCTAACCGTGCTTGGAGATGGCACTAATTTTGGTGCTGAAGAAGAACACTTCCCGAAGGATGATCTGACGTGGTGTCCTGACGTCACTATGCTGATGTGTCATGAAAAGAGAGGTGACACGTGTTTGCGCCAGATGGATTCTAGGTGTCATGACTGATGAGAGCGCTACATGTTTGAATTGATGATTGCCACGTACTTTGGCACTTTAGAGCTCGGGGGCGGTCTGGATGTAGAGCTGGAGCTTCATAGTGAATGACAACCATCGGTCTGAGGAGGCCACATGACAGGGATTTGTGGACTCTGGGAGAAACTGCTTTGGAGGAAAATGGGAGCGGGGAAGATGAAACTACCCAAGCTCGAACTCCTGAAGTAAATATTAACCGTCCATTCCTGAGGACGCGTGGCGCCTGATCTGCAACTCCAGGGGAAAGTACTCCGAAGGAAATCGGGAGGGGAAGTCTCGAAACTATAAAAGCACGAAGTCCCAAAGAAAACTACCACGGTTAGATTTGGATGGACATGCGACAATGATCAATGGACTTCGGGATAAAACACTTTGGATGAAAGTGAGAGGGGAGAAGCTGAAACTGCCAAAGCTCGGATTCCTGAAGTAAATCATGATCGTCCGATGGAGAAGGATGTGTGGCACCTGATATTTAACTCCAGGGCTTCTGTTTGGCACTGGAACTCGTACAACTTTGTCATGTCGAATACACGCAAGTCGTTGATCTGAACTTCTCCTGGGATCTCCATCGTTGGAAAAATAAACATGCTCGCTGCTTGTATTTTAAGACCGAAATGGGATTCTTTGAATGTCGTGTTTGGACGTTTATGTGCAACAAAGGACTTCGTCCTGCGACCCTTTGACAACTTTATGTGATAACACATCTAAGATAGTCCACACTTCCTTCTGCATCCTTATTTCCTTCTGCAAAGTGTCACAAGTCTTTTTCTAATTTCCTCTTGATTGTTCACTTCTTTATGTTTTGACTTCTTCTGGGTCTCTTCAAGTTTGATTTTGATTTCATCTTATATTGCAGTTGTTACTTATGTAATATATTCCACAGGAATTGTTACCAAGGATTGTCAATGTACTTCATCTTTTCATGTGTATTGATTGACTTGTAGTCATCGTGATAGCAATCCTTATCTTGTTATTCTTCCATAGGTATTGTTTCACTTGAACATCTTATCTTCTAAGAAATAGATATACATGATGTGTACAGGAACTATGTAAACATGGTATATACAAGAGCTTTGAAGAATATTGTTACCCTGACTTAGAAGAAGAAGTTTGTTTTATCCTGCTTGACTTTCTTTGAGGGTTCCCTTTCTTCGACAATTGTTGCTTCATCTGTTTCCTTCCTTCTCTTTAACTCAAGACAATGGTTCCTGTAGTGACCATATTTTTGACAATTGAAGCATTGTATCTTTGACATATCATTTTCTTGATTTGGTTTATTACTTGAGTGAAACTTCTTATTCCTGAAATTCTTGAACTTTGTTGTGAATGCTTGATCATCGTATTTATTTTGGGATTTCTCTTTTGAGTTAATCATTGATTCTTCTTGTGCACAACAAGTCCAAAGTTCTTCAAATGTGGGATACTCCTTTATTGTGTTCATGCTTGCAGAAAATGCATCCCATGTCTTGGGAAAACCATTGAGTACTATATTTACCAGTTCCTTCTCTAAAATGATTTCTTCAATAACTTATAGTTGATCTCTTAACTGAGAGATTCTCACAAGGTATGATGTTATGTTGTCTTCATCATTCATTTTCTTGTCAAGGAGCTCATTCTTCAGACTATTTACTTGTCCAATGTTTCTGACTAAGAAGAGGTTAGTTAGGGCATCGTACATCTTCTTAAATGAGTCAAGATGAGAGATGTAGGGTATCGAGTGGTATTTTATAAAGTCCACTATGATACTCATGGCATTGATGTCATTGTCTTTGAACTTCTCCACAACTGAGGTTCCTTCTCTTTTCTTTTTTCAAACTGTGGTTCCATGATCTTTCCTTTCATGATATCCAACACTTTATTATTGGCAAGGATGAGATCAATCCTTGTCTTCCATGCTCTGAAGTTAGAAGCTCCTTCTAACTTGTTTTATGACTTCATAGAGTAAGTCATGACTTCTTTGACTTGGTCAACCTTTGACTTTGGCTTGGTCAACCTTTGAATTTGACCAAAAACTCAAACTTGACATCTTATCTTTCTAAGAGTACTAGGAGGTGCACACTAGGCTATCTAGAAATTAGCTCAATCTCTTCAATTAAGGTGCCTCAACAAGAGGGTTAGGGTTTTGTTGTTGCAACAAAAACTTTGACTGCAACTGCAACTATAACTAGGCAAAAATCCTCCCAATCTATCTTTTAGCGGTTAGACTATATAAAGATGGTGTGGTCCCATAACCTGTTAGAAATAATAGGTGTTCTCGTTTAACCATAGACAATATAACAATATTGTCACCCAACTATAGGTTGAAGACACCCCCGAGCACCTTAACCTTAACAGAGAATAATTCTGGAAGCAAACCCTAGGCCTAATAGCCAATTAAGGTAGTGTATCACTCTCCAGAGTTAACGTACCAAGAAAAAATTCCAAACCATAACCAAGAGAGATTCTAAGACTGAAACCAAAAATACAAGTTGCAGTAGCTGCAGTTGCAGCTACTATCTAGACTTGCGCACAACTAAATTTCTGCAATTGTGAGATGTGCGTATCAAATGAGCTTTGGCGTCTTGTATTTATACTTCTCCCCCTTATCTGTCTGGGTTGACTTCTCATTCTGGAGGCTAAAAATTCAATATTAAATGTTTCTAATTTGAAACAATGGCTCTAATGAGTGGCAACGAATTTGGAAAATCGACATCCATTTCATTATTAGAATGGTTCTACGATCCACTGAAAGGTGAGGTTCTTCTATATGGAGAGAATATTAAAGGCCTTCAACTGAAATGGTTGCATAGCCAAATTGAGCTAGTTAGTCAAGATCCTTCTTTGTTCACCTCTTCCATTTGCGAAAATATTTTGTTTGGAAAGGATGATGCGACATTGGATGAAATCATTAATGTTGCAAAAGCTTCTGACGCACAAAACTTGATTAGCCAACTCTTTTAGGCTATTTAAAAACACAATTGATAAGCTAGTTATATTTTCTCAATCACAAGTAACAAGTAATCATCTCATGATCTTTACAAATGCAGGTAGGAGAAGGTGGCGCGCAAATGTCTAGAGGACAAAAGAAGAGAATGGACATAGTTAGATCGATGTTGAAAAACCCTTCCATTATGTGTTTAGGTGAGGCCACCAGTGCCCTAGATGAAGAATCAAAGAAGATTGTTCAAGATGCACTGGGTAAGGCTTTTATTGGGCACATAATGATGGTTGTGGCTCATCGTCTCTCCACTATTCGAGGTGTTCATAAAATTGAGATTATGCAAAATGGCCAAGTCATTGAATTCAATGGACAACAAGAATTAATTAGTAAACCAAATGGGGCATATATACCTTTGTTGGAAATGCAACAGAAGGCCCTATCGCATGATAATATCACTCTTAATGTTGCATCAAATGTTTTAATTCCATCCCAAGTAAGTAGCCAAAGATTAGAAACAAAATCACTTGCTACTTCAAATCAATCCGATAGTCGCATATCCATTCTGGAACAAGAAGAACTAAAAGCTAAGACATAGTCGAGATCTTCCTTCCTCAGGTTGCTTGCATTCAATGCTCCAGAATGGAAGCATACTCTCATGGGTTGTGTAGGTGGTAGGTGCCTTTGGATATGCAAAAAATAAAATATTGCATTTCGTCATTGTGGAAAGCATGATTTTTGCGCTATTTCTCAAAGACAGAGACGAGATCATATCTAAAGTAGCAATTTATTGCATTCTTTTTACAACCATGAAAGTGCATGTTTTTGCAGTGAATTTGGTGCAACATTATAACTTCGTAGTAGTGGGCGAGTTTCTAGTAAAAGGATCCGCCAAAAAATGTTTTAAAAAAATCTTACATTTGAAGTGGGCTAGTTCGATCTAGACCGAAATTCCAGTGAAGCTATTTGTTCAAATCAGTAATGTCCCCACTTTAGGACATCATTACAGTGCGGAGATTTATGATGAACAGAGTAGCCATATGGATGTTATAGTGAGTACAGGGGTTATTGAGAGACATTGTGGGTTCCAACTTGCATTACTCATATTGTTTCATCATTATGAGCCATTCCACACATATTGGCTTTGGTTTTGTGGAATTCTGACGATTTCCAAGGTTTTGAGTATTTTTGGCTATAAGTCAATTAAATTCACTTAAGAGGTCGTTTTGGGCACTATACTTGGAGGAACCTATCAGTGTAATAGCTCATTGGAATCGGGAGGAACAACACTACAAGATAGGATGATGGGAAGTGATTTTTAATGGCCAAGGAAGCCACAAGGAGAGATAAGGTGTTTTTCAGAGGTTAAAAGGTTAATTAATTAGTTAAAGTGATTTAATTAATTAATTAAATATTAATAAAATGAAAGTCACTTTGGAGGGACAAGGTGAGAAAAAAGTATAAAGGAAAGGCAAGGGCCTCTACTCATCCATTCATGTATGATCATATTTTGATATCTGGCTTCTAGCTAGTGAGCCTAGCATTGGGGGTTTTGACTTAACAAACCCTAGAAGACGATTCGGTGGTGAAAGATTCCACCTAGCTTGTCCCAAGCTTGGTATCAGAGATGTAATACTCTCCCACACCATTCTAGTTTGGTTCTACATTAGTGCAGGAGCGTTCTACACTAACCACATGCACAAGAAGGAAGAGGGGCGCACCATTGGGGGTTTCCAGCAAGGGGGGCATACTATTCTTGAGGGAAGGTTCATTGTAGGAGTTTGAGAGGGATCTTGGACATTTTAGCATTTGGGTTTTACTTGCAGGGCCTTGGCCATGATTTCTAGTGCCTCTTGAGAGAGATTTATGGTTTAGATTATTTCCTAGAACAATGGCACGAATTGGAGAGAAGGAGGGCATTTTTGAGATTCAGATCTACTCAATTTCAAGGAGTTATCCATAGTATTTTGGCCTAATACTTCAGGAGGGGGATCCTATCTCCCCGATCTATCATTTGGTCGAGTTTGGACTCATTTGGAGGCCTCTTTCATCAGTGCCAAAATTGCAGGGTTTGACAATTTCAGGAGGGCGCAACTCACTTGGCGGATTTAGAATTTGGAGGAGTTTCCCTTGGTATTTCGGTTTGAGATTTCAGGAGGGGATTCCACTCATCCCGATATATAGTTCGGCATCCTCAACATAGAATTTGGAGGTCCCTGACAGTAGGGTCGAAATTGTAGGGTTTGACAGTTTCAGCCGGCCGTGGCATCTTCCAGCTTGGGGGTTCACACTTCATACGGTCCATATCTCCCTAGTATCGGTATTCCTGGTATATTCAACCTTTGGAGGCTTATTGTAGTCTTCCTTGGGAGAATTTTGTAGCAGATTCTATTTTCTATATTCTTAGCTATCTGTTGAGCATTCCAGATCGACATCTTCATTGTACCAGGTTCTTCTATTTCATGAATAAAAATATATTTGAGATGTTTTGGCTTGTCTATCATATTGCATATGGTTGATGTATGTTCCATGATTATATCTTCTTGTTTATTGCTGCAACACATGTATAATTCATCAACATAAACCCTAAGACCGAAATCAAGAAGCCATCCTACAAGTAAACAAATGTAAACGAGTAGATCAACAAAGTGTTTAACTAAATGCCACAACCATAAAAGTTTTAAAAGACACCAAAACCCTGATGTTTCTGAAATAATGGCTTCGGAACATTACAGTGGTATCAGAGCTTATATTCCTGCCAACCAGTGGGGATTAGCAGAATTACAATGAATATGGATATTGTTAACAAGATTGAGGAGTGTGCCAAGGAATATGAAACCATCAATAATTTCAGGGGTCTATTAACATTCCAATGGTTCCTATCCTATAAAAACCCTAGTTGGAACAAAAAGAAGATTGTAGGTTGGGTGAAGGTAAGGGAGGAAATCATAATGGTTAGAGAGGCCTTTCGGATGACCCCCATGCCCATTAGAAACCCCACACCCAGTAGGAGCATGCAACTTTGCTACAGTTACAAGGTGGCTTGGGAACCAAATCATAGGTGTAGGGGTAAGGGTAAGAAGCATATTATTGAGGTGCACTATGACAGTGATGATGAGGCATGTGAGGATGGAGCGATTGAGGCGTATCTAGAGTAGTACGACGATGAGAGTGACTCTGGCACAGGGACCAGTGTTAGTGACTCTTTCACAGAGGATGATGATTGTAGCATGCTTGAGGAGGATAGTGACCCCTATATAGTGGATAGCCAGTCAAATGAACAGGACTATAGCACCAATGTCTCATCAAACATATTAGATACCATTGATGACCTTACACCTCAACAGAGTGGTAAAACTAGTGAGGATTCACACGTGTTAGCACCTAGAGATGATGATATTCCTATGATGGTGTCGACACAGGGGAAAACCCAGGGTTCAACGCTCAAGAGCGCACCAACAAAGCCCTAACTACCGGCCCTTTCAGCAACACCTGCGAAGAATATGAAGTCTCACCCAAGGTAGAGGTAGGGGTGGTTGCAAGACTCAGGTGTCTGCAACCTTAGCTGGGACATGTATCTATAATTATCTTTCTTATAGTGCACTTAGCATCAATTATTCCTTAATATACATTCATTAATAAACTTTGCAGAAGGCACAGAGAATCGTAGTGAATACTTATACTAAGTACTTATCCACAAAAATATAAGTTAGGTTCAATAGATCTAAGCATATCATATATTAGATCTAATCTTCATTCATTCTTCAACAACACAAAGAATACTAGATCTACTTAACCACATCAAGAACTTAGCCAAGAAAGAGTTAAATACATAAGAGCAAAGCACAAAACACCATACACACAGTTACCGTGGTTCACCCCCACCCTAGGGCTACGTCCACAAAGTATTCTTTATATTATCTTGGTCAAGCAATTACAACACAGAGCTTTAATGACCCTTACTTTGCACAAGACAGAAGATCTGCGCAGCTCGCTAGATCCTTCTTCCTTTCTCTTCAGCAAAAGACTATAACAACCTACACTTAGCTCTCCTATCTCATGTACAGAGCACTCTAAGATACATCCGATTACACAGATCCAAATACTAGCACTAAGCTTCCATTCATACATCACACAAATGTACTATATTACTATCTCTCTCCTATCTTATTATCTATATTGCCTCTTTATATATTACAAAATGGGCCTAAACATGGGTAAACCCATGGGCTGACATCCCTTTCCTGTTACATCAACCCAAAAACCTAAAATAGACCCCAAAATAGGTCTTCTTCCTTATTTTCTGCTTCGTGTTGTGCTCCTTCCTTGGCAAGTTGTCGCAGTCCCAAAAGTGGTCAAGTATGACCAAGTACTCTTGAAAACTTGGTCAAGAGCCAATAGCCCCCCAACACTCACCTATGACTCATCCCGAGTCACTCAGGTCTAACCAATTCCTCTTTGTACGCCTCGATCTTGGCTCAAGCGACTTCGACCTACTGTAGTGCAACAGCCTCTTGTTTGGTAAATTCCTGGATTACTATGTCATTGACTGGTCCTTCTAGGCACTATTCTACGGTGATGGCACCCTGTTCGAGTTCATCTCATTGGCTTTCAAGTTCTATGAACAGTTGACATGCCTTCTCTTGGAGTGGTTACAGTCGCTGAGAAACGTCCATTACTTTACTTTGCAACGTGTGTACTTGTTGTTGGGTTGTGCGTTTCTCTACAAACCTCTTCATTCTTTCGACTGGGGTCATGGACTTCAACTGCGCTTATAGCACATCTGCATGTTTCTTTTCTTCTTGGAGCTCTGCCTCCAATGTCTGCAATTATGGATTCTCTGTAAGGGTTTCATAGGTCTGGGCACTTCTGGTGCTTAGTTGCCTACATTCGGAAGCCAAAGTTTTTAATCGGGTGACTACGCTTCGAGCAGTGGCCTCTCTTAGATCTCTTATCTCTTGGGGCGTTTCAGGAACGATGCAGAGCTCTAGGTCTGTGATGCATTGTTGAAGTTGTTGGATTACTTCTTCCAGCTGGGTCACCTGCGGCGGAAGACGATCTTCCATCTTCACTTCTATGATTGTCACGGAGTGCAGTGCCTTATGAACTCTTTCTTGTGTTTCAAGTTGCTCTGCTAGAAACTGGTCCTTGCTCTTTTGTAACTAGGCTTTTTCCTCCTCCCATTTCGCTTGTAATTCAAGTTGCTCCTATGTGAACTTTCTCCATTGCTCTTCATGTGCGCTTTGTGCTTGCGCCAAAGATTGGGTGGCTTTCGCTATGTCTTCTTGAGCTCATTGAAAGTGAGCTTTGAATCTCTCGACGATCTGGCGTAACTATGTGGGCTCATCACATGTTCTTGATATTTCCATTTGTATCGGTGCCATAGGAAGTGCTTAGCTAGACTGAAGTGCTTGTTGTGCTTCTTTAAATTCGCCCGTGATCCAGTGGAATAGCTCCTTGTGCTTTGCTTCTTGCTTTTCCGTGAGCTCTAATGAAACATCATTCAATGCGGCAATTAGGAAGTCAAAATCATCTAGGGTAAGTGTAGTCTTAAGCGTAGTCCGGGTGGCCTTAGTTTTCTTTCTGTATGAGGACCTCGGTGGGGTGGTCTTCCTTTTCTTGGGGGGATCTGCCTTGTCCCTAAGCAAGGTAACCTCGCCTTTTCTCTGTTCAACTTCTATGCCCCCTAGTTCTTC
Organism: Picea glauca; assembly: GCA_000966675.3. NCBI lineage: Eukaryota > Viridiplantae > Streptophyta > Pinopsida > Pinales > Pinaceae > Picea > Picea glauca. Next base: position 166,984 of record JZKD02S0078661.1, on the reverse strand, counting down.
CTCATCACCTCCCTTCACAGGTGATAGCGAAGTAGTCTTCGTGGATGTGTTGTGGATATCTTGAACTTCCACATCCTTCTTAGGCTTGTGTGGTCCTGGTGTATCTAGCATAGCTTCAGGGCTATCTACGTCGGACATCTCTTCAGGATTTGCTGCAACAAGGAGGTCTGCCGACCATTCCTTGGTAATCTCCTCCAGGTCATCTTCTATCAGCTTGTAATATGACTGGAGTTGTTGTTTGTGCTCGTCTGCGTGTGCCATGATGTAGGTGAAGTGACGATCTGCACTGAATTTCATCAAAGGTCGAAACCTATGAAGAGTGTTGGGTGTAATGCGCGGTGTAGACTGAATGGCATTCCTCAAATGAGTGTAGTACGCATGGAAGATGACATTGGATTGCCACTGTTTGTTCATGTCGCTGGAGTACCACAACGTATAAAACTTTGCGGCCAGAGGTTCGAAGGGTTCGATCTCCGGAAACGTGGCTCCCTCGGGTAGTTCCCACACAATGAAGGCGATGAGTATGAGAAAACAGCTAAAATGGAACTCATACCCTTGGTCCTGCGCTTGTCTACATTCAAACTCTAGTTGATTTATGAGGTATTTCTCCCAGTTCATTTGTAGTCCCTCCGTGCACTTCTTTGCGAGGCCAACTACAAATTCGATCACTTGTGTAGGTCTGTTTTTTCGGAATAACTTGCAGAGGGAAACCAAAGTGTACTATTGAATTCTCAATGGAGGCTACCTTGTAACATCACGTGCCTTTCTCCATATCGCATATGTTTCTTTTATTCATGGAGCAAGAGCACGATCTACGGTCTTTCCAGGGTAAAAGTCCTGGAGGTCAGGGCCCTGCATGCTTAGCCCAGTGATCCAATTGATTAGAATCATATCCACAGTGATGCGCCGATCCAACCATAGGTATCCTCCATGGTAGCATGAAAACAAGAGTTTGACATAGGCATTTACTTCCTGATGCCTCTTAGAATGTGGAATCTTCATTACATTGAGGAGGGTTGACTGCGCAAGGTTATGGGTCCATTGTTGCGGTACAATCTTGGGATTCTTTCCTTTTGTAATAATCAAATACTTATGCAGGGCTAGCATACTGTATACCTTGCGATCTCCAAGGTTAAAATCACTGAATTTTAGGGTGGTGAGCTTCTCCTGGTCAGCATGAACTGCGTGCACCCCTTTCGGGAGGTATGCAGTGACTCCAGCATAGTCGAAGTCTCTAGGTACAGAGTCTCGGTTTACGGGTCCGCCTAGTGGTGGGATCTATTTAGGTAATATGCTTGGGATCATCTTCACAGTGGCCAAGTTGTTTCCAAGCTTAGATCGTCTTTCCGAAGGCGGTCGGGATGGTCCTGCTTGGGTAGTGGAAGGGGAAGCTGGCAGTGCACCCGAGGACAATGTCTGTACACCTATAGACATTCTGTGTTCTGACATGACTCTCTCAATTATTAAATCAATTAGAACTTATTCAACAATTTTCTTAGTAGCGCTAAGATCGTTCGACATACAAATTTGGGTCAGTTGGCTCGGGTGCAACAGGAATTCAAAGATGACAATGAATAGTAAGGCAATGATCTCAGGGTAAGTAAATCTCAAGGTTCACACTTAGATTATCAGTTGGAAAAAATTATTCTCGGTGCGTGGTGTGTCAGGTTAAGTAGGCAATCTCAGCAGCGGTCTGCTTTCAATGAACCTGTGGCCTTCATTAACTCTATTCTTATCAGTTATGGTTCTATCCAACAGTCTAGTGGTAACCCATAACTGCTTTTCAATTCGTTCGGAGCGACGGTCAAACGAGTATATTGGTTCCAACGATTATATTTCTTCATCATGGCGAAGTACTCTCTGTCGTTGTTCTGATATCTCGACGAAGCTCCAATTCTGTAATTCTTCTCGCTGTGAAGTGTCCTCTAGAACTTCTTGTAACCTTACAGTATTAGCCCTCTTCTTTCTTAACTTCCTAGCCTTCTTCCCAGTGAGTTTCATCTCAGTAATGCTTTTACCATTCTGATGTGTATCTTTTGTAGCCTTAGTTACTTCACGCCATGGAAAATCTTTCTTATGGTTCCTTGATAATACCTTTTCTGTATCAAAAATAGGTCACTCGATATTCTGTAGATCATCAATTGTTCTCTTAGCTTCGACACCGGAGGTACTAATCTTAAATATCTGCGATCTACTCTTCAATCAAGTGCACGATCATTCTAGTCATAAAGTCTTTTAACCCTTGCTTCTTCTATTCCAAGTCTTTTTCTTCTTCTCTTCATCTGGCCTGTTCTCTATCAATCCAGGGTTTTCCTATGAGCATGGTAAATGGGGCGGTGTCTTCAACAAATTTAATGATCTCAAAGTCTTCCTTTGTTGAAGTTCCATTGACAGTCATAGGTATCCGGGTGAGCCTTCCACATAGGGTTACTAGCTTTCCTCTGATGAAACTTGTTCCTCCTAAGGAAGGAATCACGACAGGCTTTCCTATAGCCTCCCAAGTTCTTTCTGGCATAATGTTCACTTGCGCTTCTTCATCAAGAGTACAGTCAATGTCAAAG
>JZKD02S0078661.1:143775-159241 GCA_000966675.3 Picea glauca | reverse complement strand
TTTCCAAGGAAGCTTAAGTGTCAAGTATCCAATTATTTTTCCATTATATTAGTTTTCAACAAATCTATTTATCAATTGTTTCACATTGTTAAAACCCTATATAAATGTAACAAATCTAATTATTACACTGATGGCGTTCTTTCAAGGGGAGGTTCCCCTCGTCCCTTAGTCATCTATCTACATCCTATTGAACCCTGCCACGTGTCGTCTATCTGCATCCTTTTCAAATCTTCCATGTATTGAACCCTGCTACATCCCCTCTATGTATTGAATCCTTCCACATCCCTGCCACGTGCTGCAATTCTTGTGTTTTCTTCTCCTGTTTTGGTGTTCTTCCTTCTTTATGAGTTGATTTCACTTGCACTCTATCTCTGTAATAAATGAGCCCCCATTGTACATTTACTGAGGCCATTTTTTTTCAGTAATTGTACTCAACACACTATCGACAAATGAGATCGCATGCTACCTTTGCAGCTCGGTTCTCTTCATTATTTTGTTACCCTATACCCTATTTTCATATAAATACTTTATTTACATTTATTTACCATCTACAAAGTTTTGGGAGATGAAGAGCTATTGATGTCAATCGATGAGGAGGATTTGAGGGAGGGGATTGCGCCAATGGTGATCTTTGGAGAAAGATGGAGAAAGGGAAAAGCATTATGTCAATTGTTGGTTTAAATATGGAAGGGAATGGTGGTGGGAATAATAGGGATGAGTGGGAGAAGAAAGTCTGTCAAATTTCGGTTGACATATGGAAGGGAATGGTGGTGGGTGTAATAGGGCCGAGCGAGAGAAGAAAGTTGACATTCTTGAGGGTGGGAAGCATGCTTGCAAGTGATATTGATGTGAGCCAGTTACATAACCTTTTGTGTAACTTTAAAGGCGATCAAAATTTGTGTAAATCCGTATACAAATCAATACATAAATGCTCAATTTCTCAAAGCTTGTTGAGATGAGATTTCAACATAATCCAGCCAAAGTGACATTGGAAATCAATCTCTATTTTCTCTTAACCCTTCCTGCTAAGAATAGTTCTTGGAGTGTGATCAAAATGTAGGGATTCATCCAAGTTCTTTCAAGATACTAGAGATATAATATTTTTTATGCACCAGTATAGAGAGACTCTGCCCATAATTGATAGAAAAAAATCTAAAAACAAAACCCAAAAACTATAAAGGAAATCATCTTCAACATATATAAATTCTTCCAGCCCCTTTTCAGGGAGGGTTTTAGCCTCTTCAAAGGTTTTGGAGAAAATATTTAGCCTGTCTCAAGAGACCAAAGATTCTTGACTCAATTGTTTACTCTATGAGATAACTAAGAGGTCCAACTTACAAGGTATGCATTTACTTGATAGGATTTTATTTGAATAAGGCTACAAGGTTATCTAAGGAATGCTTGGCTATGTTTTTCAAAAGAAAAATATTGCATTCAGAGCTTGTAAACAAAACAAAACAAAGTTTCATAAAGGTTTTTGAAAGTAGCTGAATTTATAGCCTATTATTCCAAATTGGGAGATTTGAATTTCTTCACCTCTTAGAAATTTCATATTAACTTAAGGATAAGGCTCGAGACAGAGATAACTGGTCTACATTCAATGTAGACAAAAATTTTAGAATATTGTTCTATGTTTCGTCAACCATTTGTAATGTTATATTATCTACATCTTCAGAAAAAATAAAATGCAGTTGTCATGAAAAAAAATCTTAGAAGTTTCAAGGTAAACCAAAACTAATACAAATGAACCATCAAAGAAATGGATTACATTCAATACAGTCAAAAATAAGTAGAAAACATCTACATCTACCCAAGATTGTTTTCATGTCCATTAATTAGACAGAGAATATAACCTGAACATCTTAGTTATTCCCATATTTTCCTATGTCTAAATAACCTTACTTTTTTTTCAAGTGAATTCCAAACAAAGAAAGAGCATTCTCCACTATTAGTTGAAACACCCAGTAGCAATATCCCCAAGCAAAGCCGACAACCCCCATTGAAACCAATAAGTATGCAAAGCATTTTGAGTTCAATCCATACTAACTCTTCTAGAAGCATGCTCTCTTTGAAGGTTGGTAATCGATTTGATACAAAATTTAATCCTCCACCTACCAAGATGTGTAGAACCACTCATCGTCAACGCTAGATAGAATGCCCACCAACACCATTGATAATGCTAGACAATGTTGCATGATCAAAGAGGAGGATTAACAACATTTGGCATATCTCCCTTTTAATCTAATATTTGTGCAAGTTGATCTCTATCCACATTTTAATCTAATATTCATGCAAGTTGATCTCTATCCACAAATATAAGAGGTGTTTACAGGTATAGCATAATTTATAGGTTTAATTAATATGAAATTAAATAAATTTAAAAATGATTTAGAATTTTAATAAGCATATTGTTTTGTCAATTTAACTTAATCTGAATAATTAAGTGGAAAATTATGAGTTCAAATTCCACTTCATGGTAATTTTTCTCTCTTTGTATATCATTCAAAACAAGGCTGCGTAGTAGCGCAGTCCCTGCCAATGAGGTTAGCAAGCAAATTGTGGAAAGTGGGGTTGAATTGTAAATGAAATGAAGTGTTCGATGCAAAATGTATATCACATAAATGTTGTGTGCAACATGTATATCATGGAATATGGGTCAAAAGTTAATGACGATTGGCAGGCACAACACCATCTATTTTTTGAAAGTATCTCGCAAATCTTTTTTATTTGAAAGTATATAACAAAGTAAAAAAATTGTTGACAGTGCAAGAATAAATTTAAATTTAAATTGTTGACAGTGCAAGAATAAATGGACTGGTGAAAGATAAAAATATACGATGACATAAAATTAATAGGAGATAAGAAATATAAAAATTTAAATGCATTCGTGAACATGGGGTATAAGTAAATGACGCTTGCATTGTTGAGCACCATTTATTTTGAAATATATAAAAAAAAGTAAAGTCTATAATGTATAAAAGAGTAAATGCATTTTTTCATACAAACTGGTGAAGGATAAGAATAAAAGTCTGTAACATATTAAAAATTAAATGCATTTGTCATAGAGAGTGGTGAAAGATAAGAATAGAGTCGGTAACATATAAAAATTTTAATGCATTTTTATTTGAAATCTGTCAAAAACTAAAAGTTTGTTACATACTATTGGAAATTTTGAAATATACAAAAAAATTAAAGTCTGTTACATATAAACTAGAATTTTAATGTGTTTGTCATGTAGACTGGGATTGGAGATCCTGTGGACCATTAGAGAAATATGTACAAGAAACAAGATTGTGGAAAGAAGATAGAGTGCAATAGTTGCAAAAGAAAATAAATGGAAAGTTATAAGTGTTTGCCTATACATCTGTATTTAAGAAACTGGAATAAATGGGTTGATAAAAAAAGAAGGATGAGATGAGTAAAATTCCAATGAGGGTACATATGAACCCTTTGGATATTTGGTTGTGGCTATCGTTTCATTGATGTCGTCGACGACTATGGTTTCAAGGATGTCCTCCACGACTGCTGGAATGTTGACAACTGCCTGTTGCCTTTCGTCGACGACTTGTTTCAATTGCCTTTTGAGTCATTCTTCAATGTAGTCTCTCATTGGGGCAACGTTGATCTCATTTCGGATTTTTATGTTGAAAAGATCGTTTTCTAATTCCCGGAAGTCGATAGAAATATTAGAGAGAGTCTGATGAATTTCCTCATTCTGTACTGCATATTTGACTAGCCAGTCGTGGACGTGATCTTGATCAAATTGAAGGATACTATAAAACTTTTCCAGAGACAAGGTCTTAAACATAACAACCTATTTATCGAACTCTTTCTTGGTTAAGGGCAAGGAGTTTAAGATTAAGTGGGGGTCTTGGGAGTCCTTGGTTTTCCTGGCTAAGTCTATATTTGACAAGTTTGTGAATAATTTATCTTTCTTCAATATGGCTTGTTCACATGACTGAACGATGAGATGCAGGTTCTTTAATTTTTCTTTCCAACATGCATTCAATTGGATGATCCGGTTTTTGGATGGAAGATCTTATTCTCTTATTTTTGTTTATGTCATATTGTTGACAATCTTGCCAAAAGAGATGACCATTTTTAAAAAGAAATTTTTTTCATCTTTTAATTTGGCCTGCAAAAGCTCGAGCAAGCTATGTGCCCTGGTTCTAAGGGAACTGATGGTTTGTGATATTTTCCATGCGTCGATAACCAGTTCCATTCTTTTTTTTATATTGTTCTCCACATATCCTTTATAGGATGCGCGCAGGGTGGAGGATGCTTTTACATTGGGTGCAAGGGTGCCAGACATGGCTATTGCCAAAGGATCAACAAGCAATGGCATAGGAATGAAAGTGTCTTCCAATTCCTTGACTCGATCCTTCAGTCTGGAATTCTCAGTCTCGATGCCTCCAATGGAATCATGAAGTGCTTCTCCGGTTCCGGTGTGAAGTTCACAGATTTGGGACGGCCCCATGTTGGCAACGTCAACCTCTGAACGAGATTTTCCTTTTTTATTTTAACATTTGTTTTCTCAATTATCAATTTTTTGTTCCGTCTATCAAAAACAATGCTTTGGAAGACAAAGGATTCATCTTCATCAAAATTTTGGGTAACGGATATGTCCATTGGATGGATATGGTGAATGGCATCTCCAGGCTAATCAAGGAAGCGAATCATGGTATCCAGATCAGTGTCAAGTTCCATGTTCTCACTCTGAATTTTCGGCTCTTCCGCCTGCCCCACATTTTTTTTTCTCTTCTTCTCTACTGGAATCTTCTGAGAACTATTAATTTTAGAGTGAGGAGGGTCGTTATCTCCTCCTCCATTTGAAGAACTCTGGGTTTCTTTGTTGCTGTGATGGGTCATTTGAGCGATGCTCTGGGATATCGTACTTTTTGGAGTGGTATTTGCAGATTGAATACTCTTGTCACTGAGGCCTTTCCCCTATTGCGTGTACAATTTAGTGTAGCTTTTCATTGTCTCTACGTCGCCAGCATCAAAGGTAGGACTGTTGTCACCATTGTCTTTGTTTTTGGGCAGGTCTTTATTTACAAAACAATCGCTGAGGCCAATTGTTTGTAAATGTTGTCTAAAAATATCATAGGGGTCGAATCCTCTTATGTTTTCAACATATCTCAAGTTGGAGATGCTAGAATGTGCTGCAAAATCGTCAATTTTGTTGACGTTTTTCAACACAAACTCCCTTGTTTTCAAACGCAGAGGAATGAACTGTTTTTTTTTCTTCCTTTGGAACAGATGGAACCAATCGATGTATTGACGTACTAATTATGCAACAAACATTCTATCCGTAATGTGACATGGAAGGAGAGAAGGTTGTTCCGTGGAGCCAAAAATTCTTATGACAATGTAATTATCCAAATGTTCGAGTGTCCCCTTCTTGTCCAAAAAACTAGTTGTTTGTTCAGATATGCGGGGAGCATATTCTCCTAACAAAAAAACTTTAAAAATAGTCAGGAATCCATTAAAAACCTCATAAAAGCAGTGGGAAGCCTTATTCTTCCACAAGGCCTGGTACCAGAACATTATTGGGTGGAATTCGCAGTTGGCATTCTTGGACAGAGAGAGTTGTGGAAACTGACAGGAATGTGCTATTGCAAAAACTAAATAGGATGACATATAAAATTTCTTTTCCCTTTTGTAGCTTGACAATTGGGAAGAGATTTCATGGGAAATTAACCCACCCCAATAAAAAATGGCTTGTCTGTTGACTGTGAAATACAAAATATAAAGAGCCATGCAGGAAATAGTAGTTGTGGAGTCCTATCTCGTTATTCTTGTAAACAGCCAGGCAATTTCACGAAATGGATTTATAAATGAACTAACCTACATACTTGTAATATATTCAGGAACTAGATTCAGGTTTTCGAAAAAAAGGGGTAGGAGGTCCAATCCGTTATCTAGGAAATGTTTGAAATCTTCTCCTCTGAACATCAATGTTGGCTCTGACAATTTCAGCATCTGGCGGAAGACCTGAGGTGACAAAGAAACAAAAGAGAAGTCCTGCAGTGGAATAATTCTTTTCTCTGCAATAAATTTATCGACGCACCAAGAGACCAGGTCCTTACAGTCAAAAACCTCAAAGACACAGCCTGCATGAGAAATCCCTAAAGTCCAAATTACTTGGTTCTCTGCAGTAGAGGTTAAGCAATAAGAAAATGTCCTGGACCAGTGGAAGTTCTGGTCCTTGCACTCGAAGATGTTTACTATATCTCCACAGAACTGTTGTCGAGCTAATGCCATAGGTTTATGAGAAGGTTGCTTTGTTGTAGATGATGGTTTAAATGAACAGTTAGAGCTGAAAATGTAACTTTTCTCTAAATATTGGTTAAATGCTTATGAATGGGAAAGCTCCTCGAGCCTTTCACTGATTAATGTCAATCTGTATTGGTGGTGCATGATGAATTGTTAGCAGTAAAGTTTATTTATTGCATATTTAGAAATGTGAAGGTGGCGGGTACGACGAAGAGAAATTAAGGAATGGAGGTTTCGTGAACGTGCGAAGGCCATGCTGTGTGAACGGGATTTCATGATTTTGAAAGGGATAATATAATCCCAATGCAAATTTTGGTTTAATACACATCAATATGAAATGTCCTCGAGCCTTTCTCCCATCAATAACAATCCATACGGTTTCTGCATGATGACCTATTAGAATTAAATGCTAGTAATTCCATATTTAGAAACAAGATATATATATATATATATATATATATATAACTTTTTATTTTCTTTTATTATAGACAAGTGTGAAGGTGACGGAGACGACGTAGAGCAAGGAAAGAATGGAAAGCTCTGAAAAGAAGTCAGATGAGATTCAAAAAAGGGTTACGGCGATAGTCAGGACAACTGAGTGTTGCACGATCAAATTTCATGTTTCGGAATTTTTGAGTGCAAAATGTGTAAAACGGAAGAGATCATGATGGGGCATCAGCGACCGGTTTGTATATTTGCAGAATTACAACAAAGTGGCTAAGTATGGAATAGGGAAATTGCTAATTGCATGCGTAGCAATAAGATCTTATATATAATTGCCAACTGGTAATTTCAAAGGGGTGCAGGCACAGGAAACAACGAATACGAACTGAATATTTCTTCAACCCGCCAAACTGAGGATCTGCCAAAGAAATTTGAACAAATGGTGAAGTATGGAAAGTGGGCAGATGGGATTAAAAATGGGGTGACAATAGTCCCACTAAATATGCGAGGACCCGACAGTTAAATTGTATTTCTTGGAATTTTTCAGTGAAAAAATGTGCACCACGGAAGAGGGCATGACAAGTGGACCGTAATACGAAAGAGTGTATGATCTAAGAACGGTTGCAAATTTGTATATCGCAGAAGTGACGGTACTGTTTGCAAGCCATGGAACAACAAAAGTTCAATGTAGAGACCGCCTAGCGGGAATTAGCGGTTGGAGAAGTTTATGGGTATGGAATGGAGAAGCGTTCAGTCGGTGTCACGATAAAAGAGCACGAGTGCATCTGTGAACCCGCAAGACCACACACGCACTCAGCCATACATTTTCGAAAGAATGAATAAGTGAGGAAAAAGATAAAGTTTAGGGAAAAGAGATATAGATGTTTGGCCAAGTATAGAAGACGGAAAAACAAGGACCAATATATTCACATCTGTAGCAAATATCCCATTTTCGTGGCAAGATATATACTTGGAAAGAATTGCGAAGTTGGCGGAAACAGAAAACAACAACCAGGAACACGAGCCACGAGTTTACTTGGTTCTTTTTTGTATGCTTCGTCTGTCAATTTACATATCGAGGAACTCCGAGGCATTCTATTAGCAAGGTAGCCGACAAGTCCGGCTAAGGCAATATTGAGCCCCCCAGCCCTGGAGCCTGTCTGTCAATTTGTATATTGTGGAGATTCGAATGTTGTTTGGAGGTCATGGAAAAGTAGAAGTGCAATGTTGACCCGACCAATGCGCAAGTCTGCCTGTCAATTTGTATATCGCGGAACATTGGGTGCCAGTTGTGGGACAAGGAACAATAGAGGGTTAATTTAAAGAAAGGCGAATTGGTCGTTGGAAACGCGTGAATGTGAGAAGCTGCAGAGCAAGGAATTTTCGGGGAAAAAATGATTAAGTAACCAGGAAGAGAAACTAGAGGGAATAAAACAGTGGGAAAATAGAAAGGCAAAAGACAGTTTTCGTAAGCGCGAGGGAATTGGTTTCAAAGAATCCCCATTGTTGCAAAACCATGATGTTCTATTAATTGTCAGCAAATGTGTTGTTGAAACTTAGATTTTATTGCAATGTGTGTGTGTAACTATGTTCTTGATACATTCCTCAATGACTGTAACATATTAACTTAACTACTAAACTTCATTTTCTACTAATTGCTAGCAAATGCTTTGTTGAAGGTTAGATTTTATTGGAACGTGTGGGTGTAACTGTGTTCTTGATACATTCTTCCATGAGTGCAACATATTAACTCAAGTATTAAACTTCTTGCATTATGGGCTATTAGCATTAAAACTTAATAATTGCATGTCTAGAAACAAGAATGACAATTAAATTGTTGCAACATTGTACGTTGGTATTGCTATGTTCTATCTGCATTACGAATCGAATTGACGTTGGTTTGAAACTGTGTATTCCATTTTTTGTTTGCATAAAAAGTTGGTGGATTCACACAGTACATTGGCATATAATTGTTAGATGTTCCATCTTAGAAAAGATAAGCTAAGTAAACAAAATATCGAAGAAGTATGAGAGCACCAAACCATGCCAATTAGAACATGCATTAAACCCAGAAAAGTGACAACAACGAAGATTCGAAGGCAAATATTTTTTAATAGCAAATCCATTTAAAAAAATAAGAAAAACACCAAGTATTGTACATCTATCCTTAGAAATTGGACCTAGTTCTTTAGGCCAAAACCTTGAAGGTATCTGCGACAAACACAAGCACGGTATCCGCAGTATGTAAGATCCTTGCAGTTTTCTCCTCGATGAATCATCCTGTGATGAAATTGATATTTTTCACAAACTTCCCTTGAGGAAGAAGAAGAAAATGGTTGCAGGGCAAGTGGAATAGCCCTTAGCTAAACCGCCTCTGCATAGTCCAAAAAAATTCAATAGAACAGCTTGCACATGTAATTCTAGAGGCCCAAATTAGTCCAATATGGCTAGAAGGAGATGACTAGTAGGGAAATGCCTTGCAATAGCGAGAGTTTTGGAACTGATTCCCAAAGATGTTAATCAATAATTTTTTGGCTTGAAATATATTTTTGGGAGCATCAACATATCATTTCTTTACAATGAAACTCTTCCACCCAGAATAGACTAATTTGGAACTCTGGAATTCCTACTTTCACGTTGCAAAGTGGCTATTGCATTCACCGTCGGTTTCTTTTCTGAAACTCCTTTTGGTGTTGTCATGACCACCATCACCGAGCCAGGAAGTTCCATTCTTTACGATTGATTTCAATTTGGACGTAGGAGCGGGAAGATTCTCTGCATTGCCATCATCCATTGTTGTATCATCATCCATCAGATCATCTTCTTCCGGCTTAGAATTCATGGCATCAACTTCTGCAATAGCCATCAATGCAACTAGGCAGGTTCTCTGAGTAGCCAGGGTTACCATGGAATTTTTTGGCTTCGAATATATCTCTCGGTGTACCAAGGGACCATCTCCATTTTTTCTCCTAGGCGGAGGGAGATGAATAGTAACAATGTGACCTGGAATAGTGGAACCTTTGGCCATTATGCCCCAATGTGTTTACTGTGTGTGGAGAGAACTGCTGCCAGAAGTTATTAAGAATTTTCGTTTTCTCAAGACGATGTTTGAAATGAAAATTGAGGAGGGATAATATAACCCTCCGCAAATTATGGTTTAATGTGTATCAATGGAATATCTCCTCGAGCCTTTCGCTGATCAATGACAATTTCCAGGGTTCATGCAGAATGAGTTGTCACCATCAAAAATCACTAATTGCATAATTAGAAAAAAGTGCGAAGGTGGCGGTGACGACGAAAAGAGATTAAGAATTACAAATTTCTTAAAATCACCAACTTGTCAGTGCACAAAAAAAAAGATTGCATCGCCTTTGAAATGAATACCTGGAAAGAATAACATACTTGTGCACAAATCTTAGTCTTTTCCAGATTTTCGGACATTAATGACAATCTTAACAGTTCCTGCAGGATGGCTACTAGCATTAAATCTTAATTATTGCATATATGGAAACAAGTACGAAGGCAGCGGTGATGACGAAACCAATTCCAAGAAATACCAAAGTATGGAACGCAGTCGGGTGGGTTACAAAATAAAAACAACAGAAGATATACCCAGGAGACATGAAGGGCCGATGGTCATATTACATCTCAGTGACAGATATCGGTCTTCAATTTGTATGTTGCGAAATTTTTAAATTGACAAGCGGACCTATGGGTTGGTTGGCTCAACATTGCACTTTCATTGTTCTATGTCCTCCAAATAGCACTCGAAATTCCATGATATATAGATTGATAGATGGAATCGAGAGCTAGCGGGTTCAAGATTGCCATTGTTTACGGATGGCAATCCCTATCAACTATCTAACATATCTAAAAACATTATTTTCAATACTAAATTATTAATATTACACATTGATATTGTAGAATTTCATTAGACGAGAAAGTTTGTACAATCTGGTCAGGCGAGTTATTTAAAAGTTTTGCGACAAACGTATAATACATAGCAAACATATACTTTTACAAAGTATGAACATTTGATTTTATAGAGCATATGCAGATCCCTCATTCCATGCGGGTTCTCCGCTTGGCGAGCTGAAAATTGAGTCTCTATTGTTCTGTGTCCTACAAATAGCACCTACACTTCCACGATATACAAATTGATAGGCGGACTTGTGGGTTGGTTGGCTCAATGTTGCACTTTTATTGTTGCGTAGCAATTCCGTATTAATTCCATATTTAGCCACTTTTTTGGATCCAGGGCTCTCGGGATGGCAGGCAAAAAATTGGGTATCTATTGTTCTGTTCTTTATAAATAGCACCCAATTCCACGATATACAAATTCACAAGCGGACTTGTGGTAAATTATTACTGTTAAATATTGGTATTGCAGAATTTAATTAAATGAGAAAGTTTGTACAATCTAGTCGGCCAAGTGATATAAAAGTATTCTAACAAACGAGAAATATATAGTAATCATGTACTTTTATAAAGTATGGACATGAGATTTTATAGAACATATGTAAATCTCTCATTCCATACAAGGCCACTTTTTGGATAGAGGATTTGCGGCCTGGCAGGCTGAAATTTGAGTATCTATTGTTTTGTGTCCTACAAATAGCACCTACACTTCTATGATATACAAATTGACAGGCGGACTTGCGAAGATGAGTCTCTATATAAAGTATGAACATGAGATTTTATAGAGCATATGCAGATCCCTCATTCCATACTTAGGCACTTTTTGGATTGCGGTTTTGTAGCTTGGCAAGCTGAAAATAGAGTCTCTATTGTTCCTTGTCCTACAAATAGCACCCAAACTTCCACGATATACAAATTGACAGTAGGACCTTTATTGTTCTAGAACACATGCGAATCCCTTATTCCATACTTGGGCACTTTTTGGATCACAGGTTCATGACCTGGCGGACTAAAAATTGAGTATCTATTCTTCCGTGTTCTACAAATAGCACCTAGACTTCGCGATATACAAATTGACAAGCGGACTTGTGGACATGAGTCTCTATATCAAGTATGGACATGAGATTTTATAGAGCATATGCGGATCCCTCATTCCATACTTAGGCACTTTTTGGATCACGGGTTCGCGGTCTGGCAGGTTGAAAATAGAGTCTTTATTGTTCCATGTCCTACAAATAGCACCCAAAATTCTGCGATATACAAATTGACAGGAGGACTTGCGGGTTGCTTCGCTGAACATTGCATTTTTATTGTACTGTAGTGATTCCGTATTAATTCCATATTTAGCCACTTTTTTTTATCGAGGGCTCTCAGGTTGGCTGGCTAAACATTGCACTTTCATTGTTTTGTGTCCTCCAAATAGCACTCAGACTTCCGCGATATGCAGATTGATAGATGGAATCGAGGGTTGGCGGGTTCAAATTTGTCATTATTTACGGATGGCAATCCCTATCAACTATCCAACATATCAAAATACATTATTTTCAATACTAAATTATTAATAGTACATATTGATATTGCAGAATTTAAGTAGAGGACAAAGTTTGTCCATTTTGGTGGACCAACTGATATAAAAGTTTTCTGACAAATGGGTAATACATAGTAAACATGTACTTTTATAAATCATGGACATGAGATTTTATAGAGCATATGTGGATCCCTTATTCCATACTTAGGCACTTTTTGGATCGCGGGTTCACGGCCTGGCGGGCTGAAAATTGAGGATTTATTGTTCCATGCTCTACAAATAGCACCCAAACTTTCGCGATATACAAATTGAAAGACAGACTCAGGCTAGATCATTGAACATTGAATTTTTATTTTCCCATAACGATCTCGTATGAATTCCATATTTATCCATTTTTTTTGATCGGGGGCTCTAGGGCTGGCGAGATGAAAATTAGGCCTCTATTGTTCTGTGTTGTACAAACACCACTCACAATTCCATGATATACAAATTGACAAGCGGACTTGTGGGCTAGTTGGCTCAACATTGCAGGCTGACAAGCGGACCTGTGGCCCGACAGGATGAAAATTGAGGTTATATTGTTCCGTTCCCTACAAATAACACCCATACTTCCGTGATATACAAATTGACAAGCAGACTCAGGATGGTTGGCTAAACATTGCACTTTTATTGTCCCATAGCAATCCCCTATGAATTCCATATTTATCCATTTTTTTTATCAGGGGCTCTGGGGCTGGAGGGTTGAAAATTGGGCCTCTATTGTTTCGTGTTGTACAAACACCACCCACAATTCCATGATATACAAATTGACAAGAGGACCTGCGGGCTGGCTGGCTCAACATTGCAGTTCCATTGTTCTGTGTCCTCCAATAGCACTCGGAGTTCCACGATTTACAGATTGACAGATGGACTTGAGCTCTGGCGAGTTCAAGTCTGCCATCGTTTACAGATGCTAATCCCTATCAACTATCTAACATATCTAAAAATATTATTTTCAATACTAAATTATTAATATTAAATTTTGATACTACAGAATTTAATTAGATGAGAAAGTTTATACATTATGGTCGGGCAACTAATATAAAAGTTTTCCAACAAATGAGCAATACATAGTAAACATGTACTTTTAGAAAGTATGGACAAGAGATTTTATAGAGCATATCTAGATCCCTCGTTCCATATTTAGCCTTTTTTTTTTATCTGGGGCTTTCGGGCTGGTTGGCTGAACATTGCACTCTCATTGTTTTGTGTCCTCCAAATAGCACTTGGACTTCCATGATATGCAGATTGACTGATGGAATCGAGGGCCAGCGGGGTCAAATTTGTCATTGTTTACGAATGGTAATCCCTATCAACTGTCTAACATATCTAAAAACATTATTTTTGATACTAAATTATTAATAATACATATTGATATTGCAGAATTTAAGTAGACGACAAAGTTTGTCCATTTTGGTGGACCAACTGATATAAAAGTTTTCCGACAAATGAGTAGTACATAGTAAACATGTACTTTTATAAAGTATGGACATGATATTTTATACAACATATGCAGATTTCTTATTCCATACATAATCACTTTTTGGATCACGGTTTCGCGGCCTGGCGGGCTGAAAATTAAGGTTTTATTGTTTCGTGCCCTACAAATAGCACCTAGACTTCCGTGATATACAAATTGACAGGCGAACTCAGGCTGGTTGGCTGAACATTGTAGTTTTATTGTTCCGTACCAATCTCATATGAATTCCATATTTAGCCATTTTTTTTTATCGGGGGCTCTGGGGTTGGCAGGCTGAAAATTAGGCCTCTATTGTTCCACGCTGTACAAAATCCACTCACAATTCCACGATCTACAAATTGATAAGCGGACCTACGAGTTGGCTGGCTCAACATTGTAGTTTCATTGTTTCGTGTCCTCCAAATAGCACTCGGAGTTTTGCGATATACAGATTGACAGATGGACTTAAGGGTCGGCGGGTTCAAGTTTTCCATTGTTTACATATGTTAATCCCTATCAACTATTTAACATATCTAAAAAAATTATTTTTAATACTAAATTATTAATATTAAATTTTGATATTATAGAATTTAATCAGAAGAGAAAGTTTGTACAATCTGGTCGGACGACTGATATAAAAGTTTTTCGACAAACGAACAATACATAGTAAACATGTACTTTTAAAAAGTATGGACAAGAAATTTTATAGAGCATATGCGGATCCCTCGTTCCATACTTGGAAACTTTTTGGATCGCGGGTTCTTAGCCTGGCGGGCTGAAATTAAAGCCTCTTTGATTCCATGTCCTGCAAATATCACCCAGACTTGCGCGATATACAAATTGACAGACGAACTTGCAGATTCCACGTCTGGCGGGTTCAATATTGCAATTGTTTAGGGATGCTCATCCTATCTAAATTTATCTAAAAACATTATTTTCAAATACTAAATTATTGATATTAACTATTGATATTGTACAAGTGAATTGCATTAAATTATTAAAGGATGTTAAATCGCTTATTTTTTTAAAAATGAAGGAAACAAAAGAAAGTTTTTTTTTAAATTCTATCACTGCAAGCATAAAAAGGACCAATTTGAATTTTAAGGCCCTCTTGTTCATATAATATCACAATTGCACTCCGCACAGTATATATTTGTTGATTTCAAATTATTCCATGATATTAATTTTACCAAGTTCATTGAATAAGAAAATATGCCAAAACAACGACCAATTTGAATTTTAAGAGCCTCTTGTTTCTATGATAGGACAGTTGTGTTTCACACACTATATATTCATTGATTTCAAATTATTTCAGAACAATAATTTGACCAAGTTCATCGATTAAGGAAATCTGCTAAAGCAAGCCACGTAGTACATTTGCATCACAGTGCCATAAAAATTACCAGGTGGATTTGCGGGTCAGCTGGTTAAAAAATTCAATTATATTGTTCTATGTCCTCCAAAGAACAGTGGGAGTTCCACGGTATACAAATTGATAGACAAAGAAGATAACCAAGAACCAACCATACTTTAAACAGGCCGCAAAAAAGTTCCTAGAAGGTTCCATAGAGAAGAACCCATCGACCTTTGCACCAAACAATTTGATATACAAAGAAAAGATGTCATCGCATTCATTTTCTCTTGCATCTGGTATATGTTACCAGTAGAAAATAACTGGGGCCATGCGATATATGGGGATTACAGAGATATGGGCCAAGTTCAACGAACATTCATCTGGATGTTGAACAAATATTACAGAGACACATGAGGTATTTTCGTTTCCTACCAAAGTTTGATATATA
>JZKD02S0078661.1:106522-124302 GCA_000966675.3 Picea glauca | reverse complement strand
AGAGAGAGAGAGAGAGAGAGAGAGAGAGAGAGAGAGAGAGGCGCATTCTTGGGAGAGGATTTTCTGTATTTGTTTGAGTTATCTCTTGGCATTGTATTGGCTATCTATATTAAGGAATTTTTTGTTCGGTTTTCTCTCCCATGAGGGTTTCCCAGGATAAATGATGTGTCTCTTGTGATTGTGTATTTCTCATAGATCCTATTTATGATATGGTTATCTAGTGAAATGAAACAAACCTAATAATAGCTTAAACCTTAACATGGTATCATAGCTAAGCTGAAGAGAGCATCTTTCACAAGAGAAAGAGAGAAATGTCACTGTTGTCGTACATGCAAATTAGGGATTTTTATTGAAGAAGCATTTTAGCCTCAAAACCATCTAGAAAAGTGTGCCCTTCCTCAAGGATCACTTTATCATCCTCAGCGCAACTTTTCAGTGGCTAGATCTCCTAGAAAGTGAAACCCTAGTTTTCACAAAGTACCAAAAAACCAGAGTACCAGAAGTACCAGAAAACCAGAAGCACTAGTCCAGAAATCTGTTGATCAAGTTTGAAGGGGTAAAAGTTGGATTTTCTGAAATCTAACCACACCAAGCTACTCACCTCAGCCAAGCACACCTCTTGATAAGTTCAGAATTCAATTTTGAGCATTTTCATTTTTTGGTCATTTTCCTAGCTCCAGGTAAACGATGTCTGCAAGCACTAAGCTTGTTGACAAGCTAGAAGGTGTGGAAAAATTTTGTGCCTGAAGTATAGGATTTGACTCATTCTTGAAGAGAATGACCTAGCAAGAGTCGTCAAAGAAGAAGTACCAGAACCCGACGATGCTGAAGAAAAAGAAAAGCACCAAAAGGACACAATCAAGGCTAAAAGAATCATTGCAGATTCTATCAAAGATCACTTGATTCCTCAAGTGTCTTCAAAGAAGACTCCAAAATAAATGTTTGATTCCCTAACCAGATTGTATGAAGGGAAGAACATAAACCAGAAGATGAATCTAAGAACTCAACTCAAGAATACAAGGATGCAGAAAGGAGAAGCGATCCAGGAATATTTCTCCAGAATATCTCAATTCAAAGAATAGCTAGAAGTTATTGGAGATACTATAGATGAAGACAAACTGATAATGATGACCCTTAATGGTCTCACAAGACCCTGGGATGCATTCATCCAAACTATTTGTGCTAGAAAGGATAAACTAAAATTTGGCAGTCTTTGGGAAGAATCGAGAGTAGCTAACCAAGAAGATTTACTATCAAGAGATGAAGATCAAGCCCTAGCTACTCACATTAAAGGAGGAAGAAAGAATTCTTACTTCCAGAAAGAAACTCATAAAGAGTCTCATCCCCAAAAAAAATTCATACATAAAGAATATCAACCTAAGAGATTCCAGAAGAAAGGTCAAAGGAAAGAAATAGACTTATCATCTTACCAATGCTACCATTGTGACAAGGTGGGACATATTGCGAGACATTTTCCAGCTAGACGAGAAGAATACAAGAGGAAAAATAAAAGGCACCATGCCCATGTAGTTGAAGATGAAGAGCCACCCGCAAAAATGATAAGAGAATGAATTGAAGACTATGTCTTAATCTTGGACCTCTCAGGATTAGTATCACCTGGAGAGGACACTTGGCTCATTGATAGTGGTGCTTCCAAGAACATGACAGGTCAAAGAGATATTCTCTCTTGCCTTTTAGAAAAGAAGTTTTCTCAGAAAGTTACACTTGGAGATGATTATCAATACCCTGTAAAGGGAGTGGGAGAATCAAACTACAAGCTTAATTCATGGACTCCAATGAAGATGAAGGACATACTCTATGTAGTAGGTTTGACAAAGAACCTACTCTCCATATCAGATTTAGAAAATAAAGGCTTCAGAATTGCCTTTATAGATGGAGAAGTTCTTATGTGGGATAAAGGAAAAACCATGAAAAAAGAAATCGTCATTGGAAAAGAAGAAGGTGGCTTGTATAAGCTAAAGGGTCACTCAGAAGCAGCCATGAACCATGCCATTGAGAATCCATGTGAACTTTGGCATAGAATATTAGCACACACCAACTACAAGGCATTACCATATGTATACAAGGCAATCACAGGGCTACCAGAACTCAAGGTTGACCATGAAGGTGTGTGCAATGGATGTGCACAAGGGAAGAACATCAAGAACCCTTTTTTGAAGAGAGACATTAAAGCAGAAGGAGTCTTAGAACTCATTCACTCAGACATGTGTAGCCCAATGCCATCATCCTCCATCAATGGGTATGTATACTATGTATCTTTTATTGATGATTATTCTTATAAAACCTGGGTTTACTTTTTGAAATCAAAAGATGAAGTGTTCAGTAAACTCAAGGAATTCAAAGCCTTGATAGAGAATCTTTCTGAAAGAAAAATCAAGATAATCGGGTCAGATAATGGAGGAGAATACACCTCAAAAGAGTTTGTAAAATATTGCAAAGATGTTGGGATCAAGAGGGAGCTCACCACTCCCTACAATCCTCAACAAAATGGTGTAGTAGAAAGAAAGAACAGAATGATAATGGAAGCAGTGAAGACCATGATCCTTGATTAAGATCTTCCAATGTGCTTATGGGCAGAAGCAACAAAAACAACAGTATATGTACAAAACCGATTGTCCCATAGTGCACTTGGGTTTAAGACCCCTGAAGAGATTTTCTCCAGAAAGAAGTCATAAGTAATCCATCTCAAAATATTTGGTTGCCCAGTATTTGTAGATATTTCAAAAGAGAAGAGAAACAAGTTGGACTTGTTATCCCCGATTTTTAGGGATAACTAGGAGATCATGTCTCGAGGCCCACAGGTCCCAGACATGGAGTACTGAGAGAAGGATTGACCTGAGCATGGCCCTGGAGGGCCCATCCTTTTCTTCTTTCATCAGACTCGTCTTGTCAATAGCAGCAACATCCATCACCCTCGGTTTGGTATTGTATCAGAGAAGGCTCTTGCTCCATGAGTAATTGGTCCAGGTATCATGGTATGTGTCACTTTTGATCATTATAACCTTCAAATGTATGCATCCAATTCCTTTTATTTCTAACGACTTCTTGGATCTTACACTGACCCACTTGACCATGCCTAGGAAGATTGACTGGGTGCCCTAGCAAGCCTGTACCCATAGGTTTTTGGTTTTCCACTGGGGGGTTTCTAAAGAGCCATCGTCCACTCCCATCATACCATCACTTTTTCCATCTTGTCTCCCCCTCATCTGTCCCATTCCTCTTGTCCCGGCATTAGGATGATATTTTTGTGGGGTTGCACCTTATCTCATGGGAATAAGGGGCTAAAGGCCCAAAAGGAAAAAGCAACTGGTAAAAGATAAAATCCTAAAAAAATGAAACCTCAAGATGCTTCACCCAGGGATCCCCAAGAAGGCAATAAAAAGCCTCTCAGCAAGAAACAAGAGGGACCCGAGAAAATAAAAAACAAGACCTAATCAAGAGGATAGGGGGTCTCATCACAATCCATCCTATTATGTTCATAAGTACCTAACAGCATGACATTGCCACCATCTGGTTACCACGCTAGGGCAGTGACCTTTGGTTGCATGGCCAAGGAAAAGGGGGTCTCATAAGGAGCTAGCCTTATCACTGCTGTGAAAGTACTTGTGGGTAACACTGTCAGTTCTGCTCACCACGCCAAGGTAGTTTCGTCTGGTTAGCCCTTGAATAAAA
Source organism: Picea glauca (assembly GCA_000966675.3). Classification (NCBI taxonomy): domain Eukaryota; kingdom Viridiplantae; phylum Streptophyta; class Pinopsida; order Pinales; family Pinaceae; genus Picea; species Picea glauca. Next base: position 120,609 of record JZKD02S0078661.1, on the reverse strand, counting down.
AGAAAAAGAAGAAGAAAAAAGAAAATAAAGAAAAGAATAAAGGCAAAAGGGGCTTGGAAAAATTTGCATCCATGACGGGTACAACTCGCCTTCTACAAAGGCACCCACTGGTAATATCATGCATCCCTGGCTCTCACTCTACCCTTATGTCTGGACATCCCTTAAAACCACTTCACCTCGTTACATGGCTTGGAAGGAACCCCTTGGAAACTTTCCTTTCCTTATGGATACTAGCCCAATAGGGTATCTTGTCCGTTTTCTCAACCTTGTATTGCAGGTTTTTGTAGAATCTTTGAGCTATTGAATGATATATCAAGGCTTTTATGCATATGTTTGATAAAATTGATGATGAAATGTGATTGACATTGCTATGATCCCTGTGACTAATAATCTAATGGAGGGCGTAGTTTTTGATGTGTAGGACCATGCCCGACGGATAGGTACCACGTGGACTGGTACACATGGGGAGATGATTAGTTCGGACCTCCATGGGGCTGAAGAGCCCATCATATGGTTTCTGGGACCCCATCAGGGGCAGAGATAGGATAGTGTTTGACCGATCTTTTGCACCTGAGAAGAAAAGGACGTTCTATCAGGGGCACTTTGGTTGAGTCCGACCTAGGGGGGTTGACCCACTTCTAGTGGAACGTTTCCCTTGGATGACCCAGGATGTCACCTAGGAGCCATTGATGTCACCTTGAGCATGTGACAGTTTGACAGAGAAGCTCGCATGTGTGGCATGATTGGGAGGCACAAAGAGGGCCAACGTTTTGTCATTTTATGTTGCATTTTCCCTAAAAAGGGATAACATCTCCCTCAGTAGGGCTTGACGTCTTGCTTATGCTCAGTTAGGGTTTTGATTTTACAATTTAATGTAAAAACAGTATGATTTTGGTTTGTAGCCTTGTCAGCTATTTTTAATGACCTAAAATTAATTAAAGGTCACGATACAGTATATATTGAGGAGATTTATCCTCTTTTTGACATAACAGACAACTCACTCTCATAGTGAGATCTGATTTTTTGTGCCCTTGGGTATTTCATCTTTTAAGTGAGGTGCACTTGTTGAAGGAAGGATTTTCTTGGAATTTTTGGCATTTCTCTTGAAGGAAGGTTTACAACTAGGGTTTGCAATGTTATTTCTTCATGATATGTAAGTGTTTTTCCTGCAAAACTTCTTAATTGAATGGTTGTAGTCTTATATTCTTGCATTTATTATAAATTTTGCTGATTTAAAACCCTAGGGGACAAACACACAAGTAGGTTGTTGTCTCATGTCCCCTAAAAGAGAAATTCTCGGCCATTGAAGAAGGAAGGAAGAGCCTAGCCATTACTACACTTTTTTTTACTTCTTCCCCTGTGTTGGCCGTGAATTTTAAGAGTTAAGAAGGAGGAGACGTCCCAGGCCTAAAATATCTACACCTAGGGCCATCCTACTTCTAGGGTTTGGTGATAGGGCCTTGCCATTGCAACACTCTCCCTCACCTCACCCTCTTGTCTTGACTTATCTTTTATGCTAGTTGTTTTTCCAAGTTTAACCTAAGGAAGGAGGAAAGAGAATGAGACCTTGCTTAAGAAACACCGGAGTGACCCTCTTTCCCCTAGGGTTTTGATTATGGGACCCTACCATTGTAGCACTTCAGAACCCTTCCCTCTAGTCCTTAGCCTATTCCCTTCAACCTTTGTGCCCTCTCTTAAATTGACTCCATCTACCCCTAGGCACTGATCTCAGGTCCCCAGCGTTGAAGTGATAGTGCTCAAACAACTCTTAAGACTTTTATAATTTGAAACCCTAGCTAACTACTAACCCTAATTAAGCTGACGTCACACTTGGTTATTCCATATTGACGCATCTTTTTCTATTGATAAGCAATTAGATGGTGTTTTAAATCATTTTTTGAGTAAGGAATTGATTAGATACATTGTTTGCTGCATCATCTCAATATTTATTGATGAATTGATATCATTCAATTGCTATATTAATCAACAGTGATATCGTCAATATCCATTGTCATAATTGCTAATATATTGATATCAAATAGTTATATGAAGTACTAACCCATTGAATTATAGCATGAATATATTGTTTTGCTATTTTCTTGTTCCGAGTAGGTGTTCTCATTTGAGGCTACACTTCATTATTGGTTGTTTAGTCGGACTATCTGATCTTGGTGGTAACCTGTGAGGAGGGACTTTTACTTTGACCTTTATACGTTGGCCTCTTCAAAACCCCAGGTTATCGGAGATGTCTCCCCTAGGCTAACCTCCCTGAATAGAAAGAACCTACCCATTGTGGTGACATTGGGTGGGGTAGGTTCTTGTTACGTCAGTTTGGCCTCTATATTCTATCCTTTTGACCTAGCTACAAACTGTGCAATAACAGGACCCTTCGAGAAATAAGGGAATATTTGTTCGATACTATGAGGTCTCCAAGGCCTTCAGAATCTATATACTAGGTCACCATCATATTGAGATCAACAGGGACGTGACCTTTGATGAATATGCAACACTCAAGAAATCAATAATATGCCATCTTTAAGAAGTATATGAAGAGGAACCTGTAGCTCCCAGAGTTGTAGAATCAATTAGGGAGGTTACTAAAGTTGCAGAACCAGTGAGGGAAGTCATATCTTCCCCTGATGAGTAAATTATAGAAGATCGTGACATAGTAGAATCTTAAGAACCTCCTCATATGATGATCTCCCATAAGAGAAAGCATGCTTGGGCTAGGGAGCTTATTCAAGATGGAGATAAGTATGGTGTTACCAAAGGAACCACGAGACAAGTAAAGAGACATAAGCCATTCTCCAGTTATATGGCTTTGATGTGTGATCTCTTAGAGAAGGCGCCTACCTGCTTTGAAGAATCCATTCAGAAGAAAGAATGGGCAGATGCCATGACAAAAGAATACCAATCCATAATTAAGAATGATGTATGGGAAATAGTTCCCAGACCGAAGAGCAAGGATGTGGTATCTTCCAAATGGATTTTCAAAATAAAACATGTTGTTGATGGAAGTATTGAGAAGTATAAAGCAAGGTTTGTCGCTCGTGGATTTTCTTAAAAGGAAGGCATTGACTATGAAGAGACATTTGCTCCTATAGCCAGATACACTTCGATTAGAACCATCATATCCCTTGTAGATAAGATGAAGTGGAAGTTACACCAAATGGACATAAAGACAACTTTCCTAAATGGTTTCATCGAAGAAGAAGCATATATAGAACAACCTCAAGGATTTGAAGTTCAAGACAGGAAAACTCATGTCTGCAAGTTGAAAAAGGCTTTGTACAGGTTGAATCAAGCTCCTAGAGCTTGGTATGGAAGGATAGATAGTTTTCTGATGAGCTTGGGCTTTACCAAGGGTAAAGTTGATTCTAACCTCTACTTCAAGGTTATGAATGATGAGTCGATGATATTGTTGTTGTATGTGGATGAATTATTCTTAATTGGAGAAGAAAATCTCATCATTGAATGTAAAAAGAAACTCGTTGCAGAATTTGAGATGAAAGACCTTGGCCTAATGCATTATTTCTTAGGTCTTGAGGTATGGAAGAGCCCATAGAGAATCTTCTTAACCAAGGGAAGTATGCAGTTGAAATCTTGAAGAGATTTGATATGTTGGAGTGCAAGTCCATGAATACACCCATGGAAACGAAGCTGAAGCTTATGGTCGACACTTCGTCAGAATTGATTGATGCCACATTGTATAGAAATATCATTGGATCGTTGATGTTTATGACAAACACCAGACCAAATATCTATTTTTCCGTGAACACTTTGAGTCAGTTTCTGGTAGAACCCAGACATATTCACCTAGTTGTTGCAAAACATGTGATGAGGTACCTTAAAGGTACATTAGATTGTGGTCTCAGTTATGATGGAGATCATGACTTCAAACTGAGTGGGTACACTGATTTAGATTGGGATAGAAGTGTCTCTGACAGGAAGAGCATTTCAGGATATTGTTTTAGTTTGGGATTAGCCATGATCTCATGGCAGAGTAGGAAGAAATCAAGCATTGCTCTCAGTACAGTTGAAGGAGAATACATTGATGTGTGTTCTTTCAGTTGTGAAGTCATATGGCTTCGTAAGTTGTTGACTAGTCTATTTGACCTAGAGATGGAAGCAACCACGATCCTATGTGATAACTAGAGTTGTATAAATATGACAAAGAAACATGTTCTCCATGACAAGTCAAAACACATAGAGATCTGATATCATTACATACGTGACATGGTACAGACAGAAGCCATAAAGCTCCAATATGTTAGCACGAATGGACAGGTTGTTGATGCGTTGACCAAACCTCTATCTCGTGTAAATTTTGAGCACTTTCGAGATCAGCTTGGTATAGTCCAAAAGGACCTCCCTCGAAAGGGGGAGTAGTGTTGTGATTCCAGCTTAATTGTTGTGTGGTGTTGCCAGCTTAATTGTTGTGTTGTGATTCCAGCTTAATTGTTGTGTGGTGTTGCCAACTTAATAATTGTGTTGTGATTCCAACTTAATTGTTGTGTGGTGTTGCCAGCTTAATTGTTGTGTTTTGATTCCAGCTTAATTGTTGTGTGGTGTTGCCATCTTAATTGTTGTGTTGTGATTTTAGATTAATTGTTGTGTGGTGTTTCCAGCTTAATTGTTGTGATGATGTACTAACTTAATTGTTGTGATGATGTGCCAACTTAATTGCTATGATGATGTTTCAGCTTAATTGTTGTGATGATGTGCCAGCCTCGTGCTGTGATGATGTGCCAACCTCATGCTATGATGATGTTCCAACCTCATGCTATGATGATGTGACCAACCTCATGCTATGATGATGATGTATTAGTTTCATACTAATCCATGTTGATGCAGATGATGATATCATTCCAGCTCTCCATTGTGAATGACGATGTGGATGATGAGAAAAACTTTTGATGATTTATAGATACGTCAGTCAGTGTTCCAAGATGTTGTCCTCTCTCTCGCCTGATGTTGTTGTAGAATACCCTTCTTGTTAAGGGGGAGTGTTGAAATAATGTAACTACAAAGAGTATTTTAATTATTATTGATGTATTATTCATTAGACCAATCCCCTTTTGCAGATTGATCATGTCGGGTATTGTAAATGACCAGATCCCCTTTTGTGAATTGGTCAAACCCTAATTGTAATAGGCAAAATGAGAAGTTGGCCCTAGAATATATTAAAGGTGGCTATAACCACCGAGAATAAGTAGTTGGCCCTGCCAGTGAAAAGACACCTCCGTCCACACATGCTTGATTGTATAAATAAAGAGGCTAGCGCCTCAGTTGGACACACACTCACTTGTTCATCAAAGCGCAAGTTCGGAGATGCAGTTGGAGAAGAAGGAAGAGGGAGAGAAGCACATTCTTGGGAGAGGAATTTTTGTATTTATTTGAGTTATCTCTTGGCATTGTATTGGCTATCTATATCAAGGAAGTTTTTGTTGGGTTTTCTCCCCCATGAGAGTTTCCCAGGATAAATGATCTGTCTCTTGTGATTGTGTATTTCTCAGTGATCCTATTTATTCTATGGTTATCTAGTGAAATAAAAGAAACCTAATAATATTTTAAACCTTAACACAATATACCTCAAAATTCTTTTTCCAACTTTCCAATCAGAGATTTTGGGATTCTCCATAAATCTAGAAATTAAGCTTACAACATACATAACGTATGACCATGAAGTTGTAAGGTACATGAGGATTTCTACAAGCCTCTTACACAGAGTATAATCAATTTTTGTTCCTTCATGTTGTTTACTTAATTTTGTACCTGTTGCAATTGGTGTATCTGTTGGCTTGCATTTGTTCATTTTGAACCTTTTCAAAATATCTAAGGCATATTTTCACTGACAGATAAAAATTCCCTTTTTAGATTGCTCAACTTCAATTCCTAGAAAATATTTCATGAGACCAAGATTAGTTATTTCAAATTCACTTTGTGTGGTTGCTTTGAATTCATTCTGTTATCACTCTGTAATTTCTCAAGCTGAGGGAGAAATTAACAGAGGTAACTGTTTCAACCGCTTGGAGTCTTGGAGCTAGTCCTCCAAGACTCAGAGAGGGTTCTCTTTGTATGATTTAGCTTGGTTTAGAATAGGATATTAGGCTAGTTATGATGGATCGGGATTTGGTTTTTTAAATGGTTTGGTTGGAGCGTGAGAGGAGGGAGCTTTGGGTGATGGGGTCTGTGCTTGAATATATGACTCACTCTCAGATCTAGAAAAATCTCTTACACAGGGAAAGGTAGTGAAAATGTTGGATTGAATCAAGTTTTACTGGTGTCAAATGAGGAAAAAGTAGAGGAGAAAAAGTCAAGCAAAGGATCATTGAAGAATTTTTAAACTGAGCTTTTAGAAGAGAAACATAAAGATTACCAAAAGATCAAATGTAGAGTATTTCACCAATAAATTCTTCTCTATTACTATCCTTTGACAATAAGAATTTGAAAACAAGTGGTATAATAACTGGAAAAACACTTAGAAGAGAAAAGGAAATGCCACCAACACCTCCGCACAAGAATCCTATCAACAACTTGCCTATTACTGATCAATCATTTGAGATTATAGAAAAAACTTTCTGGAATGGCAAGGCCCATGGTCCAACAAAAAGGAATCCACTTCCTCACAGGTCGAACCACCTTTTTACATCAAATTTATCCAATATATAGAAGCTTATGGCCACATTAGATTCCTATGAGTCGAACTCCTGCAGCCTACAATAGTGGATTTGTTCCTATTTTCTGGTTGATGTTTCGAATGCTAAGAGCTTGGGATCTCTACTTCATTCCAAAAATAGAAAACAAATACAAAAACTAAAATGAAACATGTAAATTGTCTTCGAACTGCTATAGCTAGTGAAATCGAAATTCCTTGGAATCTATAATGTTGAAGCTGCCATTTGTCATGAATGAAATTAAATTGCCACTTGACGATGATCAAGATGCCATTTGTTTTATGAAATTTGGGATAAATATCTTTAGATCACCTCTTCCTCAACTGTTGCCTCAGATTCTGGATCTACCTCATTTGTTCTGGCGGAATTGGTGTCTTGAATGCTAGCTGCATTCAAAAGGATTCCTCAAAAACATGGATACTCTGCCACCTTATTAATTCTTTTCCAAAAAATATGGGAAAAATCAATTTGATCCTACATTTGCTGACACCTTGCCATTTGTTTTTTGACTACCTAACGAACTTACACTTTCCATGCTGAAGTGATGGAAAAGTTTTGTTAAAACCTCTGATATTGTTGATGACATAGCAGACCAATAGATAGTTTTCTTCATGTATTGAGATTGGCCAAGTTAGTCCATGGTACTTATTCTCAATGTATATTTGAATCTATCAGATTTTATTGTATCCACCCATCCTTATTCATCCCTTTGATAACTAAAGACTGAAAACTCAAGAGGAGCAAAGGAAATATAATTGAAGTGATCTCTAGTATTTTTTTTCCTCTAACCATGAGTATCCAAATGCACCTAAAACATGTAAGGTATTTCCAAAGTGGGATAGCCAAATACTCTTGGAGTTTCAAGGCACATAGGGAGAGGTGACTTGCAGTGTTGCTTGTAATTGATGAAATCTAGTCAAATCATGATGTATCTCGAATGTATCTGGGTTGTGCGCATCTTGTCTACCATCTTTCGATCAATGGAAAATTTTGGTCTTAGATCTTGACTAGCATCAATAGCCGAATATAAGTTTTACAGGACCTTATAACCGAATTTTCAACCTTAATCCAGTGATCGATCAAACACGATTGCTTTCCTCATGATTTCGCTGGCTTTGAACATCCAAATCTCTATTTCATACAAACCCTCCTCCGTTTCACAAACCAATTCAATAAGCTCAAACAAACCCACATAGGAGAGGGACGATAGTTGATTTCCACAAAAAATATGATAGGATATCGAAATAGAGCAGAGGATCGGGAGGAAGTTTTTCTACAGAGTCGAAAATGGGATTTCAACTGCACCACCAAAACCCTGAGTTTGGACAAGGGCATCCCAAATCCCTCCATTACCATGGCCTTTACCTTCATAAACTCATCCATTGTAATCTCTTTTGCTAGCAATGACTACCACGACTCCTCTCTTAATAGTTGCATTCATGTAAAGGTTCCCATCTGTTGTCATATCTGTGCATGGGCTCTTCATTGGCACTTGGCACATTGGGGTTCCAACAAGCGGAGTGTTGTGTTTTCCCCTCTTTTTATTTGTTTTGCAGAGGAAATTATTCCACTTGTCAAGAAACCAACAATTTGTTGTTTATAAATGTCGATAGTTGTAATAAGCATCGACGCCTTGAGAAAGCAGTTATCTCCTCATCGACTCCTCCTCCATGTGGCCTGGTGATTGAATTGACTTGTGTGTAGTGTTGTTGTATGTTGTTGAGCTCGTAGCTAGCTCGATAATTGGAGGTTGGGTGCTATGAGCCCAAATAATTTTTGATAAAAACAATCCTAGGAAGGGTTGCTTGCATCCCCAACTCAAGGAGTGTAGAAGTTTCCCAAGGATAGATAGCAGCACAAGAGGTCTACATCACCATTGAAGAGGATAGTGGGTTGATATGAGCAGGGGAATTGATCCTCTCTTTTTTTGTAAATGGAAGTGAGCGGATAGGCTACTTTGCTAATTCCAATCTATATCAATATTGATGGAATCCTTATCTCCGGAACTGGTGAGGTCTCCCAAAACCGAGTTATTAAACGAATTAAATTCCTTGGAGAATGAATAACAGTTAGCATAATGATTATCCTATAGAATTATAGCACCCTAACACATTCAACAACAAATTTCATGTATAAATCATGTCATCGACATAGAGACAAGCTATCAAAATATTACCTCTCTGGTCTCTTTTGGTGTAAAGTGTGGGCTCATCGTTGCTTCTGTTGAACCCATTGTTGAGCAAATAAGTATCAATGAGACTGTACTAAGCTCTTAGAGCTTGCTTCAAACCGTACAACGCCTTCTTCAATCTGTACACTTTGTACTCTTTACCTCTAATCTAAAATCCTAGTGGTTGATCCACATAAAATTCTTCCTTTAAAAACCCATTTAGAAAGGATGATTTAATGTCCATTTGATAGACTAGCCATTTGTTTTGAGCTGCAACTACCAAAAATGCTCTGACAGTATCCAAACGTGCTACTGCAAACCGGGTTGTTGAGCAAACCCTTTTGCTACAAGTCTTTCCTTATGCTTCTCTACTTTTACTTTCTCATTGAATTTTGTCTTATACACCCATTTAACTCCAATATTGGTTTTCCCTGTGGGAAGATCCAAAATATCGAATGTGTTGTTTCTTTCAATTTCTTCGTTCATTGCATCGGCCCATTTTTCTTCCTTGACTACTTGTTCAAAGTATAATGGTTCATTGGATAGCAAAGAAAAGTGTGCTTGTTGATCGATGTCATCATTTAGCTCATAAATTTCTCTCAAGCTTCTTGTTCTTTGGTTTCTTAGATTTTCTATGGTGCGATTTGAATCATTACTAGATGAAGAAAAAGCATTGAGCTCTGTTTGGTATCCTTGTACTTGTACTTGCAATATTGGAATTCTTGGTGGAGAACCTTATTGTCCTGTAGCTTCCACCTTCTTATCTTCATTTATAAAAGGAATTTTTTCTACAAGTATTTCACTTGTTTGGTTATCCCAAGATTTATCTTCTTGGAATTTCACATCTCTTCTTACTATCAGCTTCTTGTAATAGGATTATACATCCTATATGATTTAGAATGTTCACTGTATCCCACAAATATACATTTTTCACTTCTATCATCAAGATTTCTTCTTGGCTCTTCAAGAACATGTGCATAAGCTACACAACCAAAAACTTTAAAATAAGAAACGCTAGATTTCATACCACTCCAGGCTTCTTGAGGGACTTTATCTTTCAGACTGTTGGTTGGTGATAGATTTAAAATATAGATTGAGCATGTCACTGCTTCACCCCGGTATTCATTTGACAAATTCTTGGCCTTTAGCATACTTCTGGCCATATTCATTATTGTATGATTCTTTCTTTCAACTAGTCCATTCTATTGCGGAATGTATTTGTGGTAAATTGTATCTTGATTCCATGTTGCCTACAATATGTTGCAAATTCCTTGGATTCATACTCACCTCCTCGATATGATATGAGTACTTTGATGTACTCCCCACTCTATTTCTCTGTCAAAGATTTAAATTCTCTTAAATTTTCAAATGTCTCTGATTTGTGCTTGAGAAAATACGCCCATGATTTTCTGCTAAAATCATCAATGAATGTTAGAAAATAAAAACTTCCTCTTATTTACTGAGTTTGAATTGGACCACGAAGGTCTGTATGGACCAGTTCAAGGTGTTTGTTTTCTTTGTAGGAAGCATTGGGAAAACTATCCCTTTGGTGTTTGGCCAAAATACAACTCTTACTCGAGTTATTATGTTAATTTATAATGGGAAAACCTTTGACCATGGACTTCTTCTGTAAAAGACTAACACGGCTAAATGGTAACTGACCATATATAAGATGCCACAACCAAGTCTCATATGAGATTGATAGATTTTGGGCATATGTCTATGACAAACTTACATTTCTCAATATGAAGGGGAACATATTATTTTTATTCATTTGTATTGTAGCTATAATTTTCTTATTGGGTGGTTTGTCAAGATTGTACAGTTGGAACCTTCAAGAATGACCTTATAACCATGTTCATTCATCTATCCTACACTCATTAAATTATGTCTAAGACTAGGTACATAATAAACATCATGAATATCCTTCTTTTCATCATGTTTGGTTAATACATAAATTATACCCTTGCCTGCAACTTTATTTTGATAATCATCTCCCAATTTAATTTGAGATGTGATAGAGCTATCTAAACTAGAAAACAAATCTTTGTTACTTGTCATATGATTGTTGCATCTATTGTTCAATGACCAGAGATCATGATTGTTGCTTGCTTCTTATGTGACTTGACATGAAAATAAAATTGATTAAGATGTTCATTCTTCAATGTTGGTAACATTTGCTCTACCCCTATTCAGATCTGTTTGCTTCTTTCTGCATTCACTTTTTTAGTGACCAAATTTCTTGCAATAATAACACTAGATCCTTGATTTGTCAGTCCATCTTGGCTGATTAAAATTTTTGCCTCTCCCCCTTTGGTTTTGAGAGTGTCTCTATGGTTGTTTCGACTGTTCACTCTGTTATGAACATTTTGATGTTGATCTCTCTCCTGTTTGAGAGAAACCTATACCTCATCTACCTCTGCTTATATTCCCTCGACCTTTGCCTCTACTTATGGAGGCCTAAGACTGAAAGGCATTTTCCAAAGATTTAGTATTTCGACTGAACCTAATTTCATGGGTTAACAAAGATCTTGTGAGTTCTTCAACTGTCAATTGTGACAGATATTTCGACTCTTATATGGAGACCATGACCATATTAAATTTATCAGGAAGGCTTCAAAATACCTTCTCAAAAAACTTTTTCTCTTGGATATCTTCTCCATGGATGCGCAAATGATTCACGATGCTCGTGACATGGGTCATAGAATGATCTATAGAATCTGAATCCTTCATTTGAAGAGTCTTGAAACTCCTCCTGAATGTGTGTAGCTTTTCATTTTTTACTTTGTCTGTACCCTGATAGGTTATTTCAAGTGTATCCCATGCATGTTTGTCATGGTCCGCTGCTACAAATTTGGGGAAAATATATTCCTCTAACCCTTGTTGGATGAGCTATAGGGATTTTCTATCCTTCTTCCTGATTTCTCCTAGGGAATTTCTCTACGCATTTTCCATTACTTGTAGATCTGTCCGATCTAATTCCTAAAATCCATTAACTATTGCTTCCCAACAATCTTCAGACCGGGGGGGATTCTTCATCTTAATAGATCATACATCATAGTTATTACCTGTTAAAATTGGACCTCATGCGAGTACTGGACTGTTGCTAGATTCCATGGCTTAGATATTGACAAAATCCCGCTCTGTTGAAATAGGCAAAACCCCCCAAAAAAAAAATTGCTTGGATGATCCTCTATCGAAATGGGAAAAAACCCAAATGTTTTTTCTTGCTTGGATGCTCCTCTGTCAAAATGGGAAAAAACCCAAATGTTTTTTCTTATTTGGTTGCTCCTCTGTCGAAATGGGAAAAAAACCAAATTTTTCTTAGCCTTGATGCTCCCTATTGACACATGGTCGCTCCCTGTTCACATTGTGCGTGCATCTAGAAGCCAAAATTTTACAGCTGAAGTGTCACAGTTTTGGATGCTCCCTGTATATGGGTTGGGGGGTGTCCACCCTCTCTTAGATGCTCTGTATGCACGGGAAGGGGGTATCCACCCTAAAAAAAGTAATGTTTTGAAGAGTTTTTCCTCAAATCTTTGCACCAGAAAAATTTGGAAGTTGCTCATCTTCCTGTTGTGGATGAAAGAAGCTTGAAAATGGTCCCCAATATCCTGCAAATGCTCTCTTATCTTCTAAGAGTCTTACTCTAGCTTTGATACCATGTTATTTTCTCAAGCAAAGGAAACCATTCAGTGAACAGAGCATGCACACACAAAGAAACTATGGAGTTGTTTAGCTCTTCTCCACATTCACATAAAATTGAAATTGTTAAATACATGATAAGAGATAACTCTCTAGAACAATCCATCATTCACCTACCTATTAAATGCAAACTTACCTATCTTGTCTATGCATTTAAGATGTCTATCCTCCATCAGATTTGATAAAAAACATGATGGAGGAATTACTCCATTTAACAGTTCCGGGTAAGTCTATTAAAGCATAGAATCAACGCAACCAAGCGGTCAAATGTCTGACACATCATAAAACCATAGCCTCCTTTTGGTCCCAACATAAAATTATTCAAATTTTTTACTCCACACAGGTAGGCCACTTAGAGATATGAATAAACAATCATGGTATGCAAGATTGGCCCTTGGAACTTTGAATTTTTTGAAAATATACTATTGTCCTTTTGGTTTTGGTATGGATGGAGCCTTTTGGCCGACATAGTTATCAATTTCCATGTTGTTTTATTGAACCATTTCATTTTTACAAGATGTTGGAAGTATGACTTTAGACCTGGCCAAAGGTTCTGATGTTGTGACGTCTGTGTTTGAAAATTTGGATAGAAATAACCTTATAAGCCCAGAGGAACATGACGGGGTTAACAATGAGAAATTCCACGACACTGCAGAGATGAATAACATGGACTTTTCTTATCCACCGCGACCAAATGCAATGATCCTGAGATTTTTTTTCCTTAAAATCAATGCAAGGAGCAGCATGGCACTAGTTGGAAAGAGTGGTTGTGGTATGTCCATCATCATTGGACTAATCGAGAGATTCTATGATCCACTGAAAGGAAATGTACTCGTAGATGTCCAAGACATAAGGAGCTTCAATTTTTGGTGTTTGAGAGAACACCTAACTCTTGTAGGGCAGGATCCCACTCTGTTTTCTGGGAGCATCCCGAAGAACATTGTGTATGGTAAAGACAATGCAACTAACACAGATATAGTAGACGTTGTGAATTCCCATGAACCATGAATTCATTTCGTAAGTTGACTGAAATAAATCCTTAACTACAATTACACTAAAAGATTTTCTATTTAAGTATTATTTTTGAATAGTGCACATTGTGAATGTTTATTTCAGGTGCTTGAAGGATGGATATGAAACTAACGTTGGGAGCATAGGAACATAGTTTTTGGGGGGGTAGAAGCAAAGGATAACTATAGCAAGTGAAATTATAAATAATCCAAGCTTCATGCTATTGGATGAGGAAACCAATGCATTGGATTCTTATTCAGAGAAGGTGATTCAGGAGGCATTAGATCGAGTGACGGTAGGAGGAATGATTTTCATTGTATCTCATCGACTGGTCTTAGTTCAGAATGTAGACTGTATAGCAGTTATTGAGAAAGGGAGCATTGTTGAGAAGGGAAATCACACCCATCTCATGACCAAAGGTGAAGGCGGTGCATATTTTGGTCTTATTAGTTCCTGCCAAAGCAAGGAATATAGTGATCGATTTTTGTTCAAACTATTTTGACTTTTTTCTCTCAATCAAAAAA
>JZKD02S0078661.1:83682-105639 GCA_000966675.3 Picea glauca | reverse complement strand
GTCGGTTCTGCACCTTGATCCAGATGGATGTTGCCATGAATTGGGTATATGATTCCCATAATGTGGATCAAACTGGGCACCAACCAAGAAAAATAGAGAGGCTTGTATTCAACTATTTTAAAGCAATAGCGATTAGAAATTTGAAGACACTACACCTCAGTAGGCTATTTCAAAAAACAAAAAAGTCTTTGAATTTTTCATTTGCATCCAGATTAACAAGACTCCCATCCAAAACACCCCGGTCAAGCATGTCCTCTATATACATAATAGATATCACAGTCACCTTAAACTAATCTTTCGAATTAAATTGAATGAATGTGCTACCTCAGAAACCTCATAATATGGGGTTGGTTTTCAAGCTCTAAGGTTGTGACGTTGATAGTATGGAAATCTACTATCAAATAATTTACATCTTGAGGAAATGTGGCACTAAGCACATTATTCATATTTTGATGTTGTTCGAGGGCACGCAAAACATCCAATAAGCTTATATTGGCCTTAAAGGAAGCCAAATCGTTAGCAGTGTTACAAAGGGACTATTTCTGCAGTAAAATTCACACTGTAAAAAATCAAAATAACATTAACCATAGAATTACATTTTAGAACATATATAATGTAGGTCCTTACAAATTTGGTATCTATGGCTTGACACCTCTAGGATGCATCCCTGAACAGAAAACGTTTTATAGGCAACCTAGTCTGGATGGTTGTATCGATGAACTAAACCAAGCAGCCCTAGACTACAACATGAAATTGAAAGCAACCATATACAACCTCAAACATTTCTTGATCCAGGTGGATATTGGTGGCCACCCACCTATTCCACAGGCTCAAAAAACAGTTTTCCATCTTGTCATTTTTTCAGTAGTTTTTCGGGTTCCAAACTTTCGAGGCTGTTTTGAGGCCTTAAACGACATTTTTTGGGGATTTGTGGCCTAGGTGACTGCCAAAGGCACTAACCTAAGTCATTATGAAACTGTTTTTCTCAATTATACCTTTCCAGCGGTGTATCGAGCGCCCCAAACAAAAATCATATGCAAAAATTACGCCCCTGAGAAGTTGACGTATCAACTACCCCCATCGGGGCCCTCAAACCTTTTGGCTTTGCATATTCTGGGGTTAGGATTTTGGATTTTAATTATGCTAAAAAGGCCTTTGGAGCCTCATTGTAACGATCATCTTCTTACGATCATTGTCTTTCACTCTCTATTTTTACAGTTTTTGTACATTTTCACTCAGTAATAGAAAATTGTGTATTACTGTATCTTTGTGTTTATGGTTGCATCTCTGATACATTTATGTTATATTATTGGATATCCACGATATCTCTTTACATTTATTTATTATATCTCTGCTCTCATTTCGTGTCGAAAATAATCCGGATCAGTGGTATCAGAGTAGGCTGATCTTGATCATTTTTCAATGGATGTCCCCAACAAGGTCTGAGTATAGAAAGTTGGGTCTCGAGCTTGTCGCTCTTGAGGAAAAACTCTCTTGCACACCCAAGAAACCCTCCATGGAGGAAGAAAACAAAAATGTCAGAACAAACGATTCTATTAATATGTTTCTTAAACAATCTCTCATGTGACAGAGGGGCGAAATGATGGAAATTTTTTCCCACATCCTTCAACGCCTTTCGATAACAATAGTTGCGTCTTCATCAAGTGGCCACTTTGGAGGCACCTCACCTTTCAAGGTACAAGTTAATTTTTATATTCCCTTATTCGAAGGACAAATAGATGCAGATGCCCTAGAAAAATGGTTAAATCTACTAGAAGGTTATTTCTTTGTTCATAATTTCTCCGACATGGAATATATCACCTTCACACTCCTTAAGGCTCTCCCCCATGTCAAACATTGTTGTTAAACTTACTGGGAGAAAATTTCCACAGAGGAGTCTGGAATATATGGGGACGAGCCCACTTGGGATTTTTTTTAGATGCAGTAAAGGAACCGTATTACCTCGTTGGAAACTATGAGGACCAATACATGAGATGGACCACATTGTGGCGAGAGAGGGGTCAAGTAGTTTCAGAGTTCACCAATACCTTCCATACCTTGCACACCAAGCTAGGTATCAAAGACTCCGAATGACATTTGGTTCTGAAATTTTGTCGGGCTCTACACAGATACATCCAAACTGAAATGGATTTTTTGGACATCTCATCACTCAGTGTTGCTTATCGATATGTTGTTAAAATCGAGCAAAAATTAAAGCACCAGAACAAGCATGATTTCGAGTATGCAAATCTGCAACAACAAAGTATGATAACGAAGACCCTGACAAACAACTTCCTAAAAACCAGTCCAAACCACAGGAAAAGAAGGGTCACAGAAAGATGAATAAGGACACCATAAAATCGTGTGATTTCCACAAAATCCCCTGTCACAATAGTGATAAATGTCACTCAAAAATTCATTGGTGTTCGAGATCAAAGATAAGGAGCCGAACCCTGATTCAGAAAATACTAATAGAATCTAAATCATCGGCATAGATCCCATTGCTATTGTCGCGACCGCAATAATTAAACCAAAAGAACCAACAGATCTTGAAGAGGGGGAGAACCTTTTTCATTCATAGATGTGGGTGAAGAGGACCCCACTGCAATTTATTGTTTATAGCAAAACCAGAAGAACCTCATCTTAGTAAAGGTCGTCAAGCAGTTTGGATTGTTGACAACACCACACCCACAACCATACAACATCAAGTGGCTTCACCAGGGACGATATCTTCATGTCAGCCAGAAATGTCGATTGTCATACGACATCCAACCCTTAAAGGATGATGTATTATGTGATGTTGTCCTACTGGATGTTTGTGATGTTCTCTTGGGCCAGCCATATATAAGGAAACATCATGCTATTTATGAGTCTCGACCCCGTAGTGCCATTGTTACTCTAGGGGGTCATCTCTATAGGATACCAGAGGTAGTTCTGACTATTGTCCTATCTAAACAGTGCAACAAGGTAGTATCTCATACTACAAAATTGATATTCTTCACAGTCTGTTGAAAAGGTGAACAAAAGAACACCACAACCACTGCAGCCTCAGTCCAAGCACCTTCTTTCCAATAGAAGCAAGTAGACAAGATTAAAGCAAAGAGAAAGGATTCCTTCTACACACAATCATATCACGTATCCATACTAGTTAAAAAGGTTCAACCCTTCCAGCCATAGGTTCCTGACAACCTTCAACAAGCTAAGCAGTGCAACTTCTCCAACAAGGAAAGCAAGTCACCAAGATTCAAATTCAACAAACACTTCCCTCTCCCCCGGGAACTCAATGCAATGGATACCATTTCTTCCTAAGGAGGGAGGATTGATCCAAGTGGATATTGGTGGCCACCCACCTATTCCATGGGCTCGAAAAACAGTTTTTCATCTTGACAGTTTTTCGGGTTCCAAAGTTCTGGGGTTGTTTTGAAGCCCTAAATGATGTTTTTTAGGGATTTGAGGCCCAATCTACTGACAAAGGCACTTATTTGGACCAATAAAAAAATTTTCTTCTTGGTTAGACCTTTCCAACAGTGTATTGAGCACCCCAAATGGAGATTGTATGCAAAAGTTACACCCCCGAGAAGTTGACGTATCAACTACCCCCATCAGGGCCCTCAAACCTTTTGGCTTTGCATCTTCGGGGGTTAGGGTTTTGAAAAGGCCTTTGGAGCCTCATTGTAACGATCATCTTCTTTTGAATGCGAGTAGCTGTCACATCTCTTCTCAGAGATAAACTGCCACCATTCTAGCGAGTCTTTCACTAGTGTTTGTACATTTTCACTCATTAATAGAAATTTGTGTATTTTGTATATCTGTGTTTATGGTTGCATCTCTTATACATTTATGTTATATCATTGGATATCTGTGATATATCTGTACATTTATTTATTATATCTCCACTCTCATTTCATGCCAAAAATAATCCAGATCATTTCCGCAATATTGTGAGAAATTAGGACAAATATGAAGAGGCATGAAACCATAAATTTCTCCCCTACAAGACTTTTCTCTCAGGGCTAGGACTGGCTATTTTATCATTCTAAATAGTTCTTTACAAGTAATATAATAAAAAGGAATTGATCAAGACTTTTCTCTCAGGGCTAGGACTGGCTATTTTATCATTCTAAACAGTTCTTTACAAGTAATATAATAAAAAGGAATCGATCAAGAATGCATTTTCACTCAATGCTAAACTCATCCTTTTAAGGTGAACAAATTTAAAGAATAATGTAGAACATACCTACCTAATCAACAAACAAAATTGAAAATATTTCCGTCAATATAACAGTCGCACTCTTATACTCAATTTCAGTCTTCTTTTTAGTGAGTCTCATATAGACATATAAATTCGTTCATTCATTCAATATTATCTCTTCTTGGAAGAATGTCCTCAAGATTCGACCAAATTTTACCTTGCATATACAGATTTTATTGACAAGCCAAGAAATGAAAATTGAGCATGCTAGTTCCTGCTTGAAATTATCCCAAACTTGCTACTCAAGGAGAACTGGCTGGTGTCTGCCACAAGAAAGCTTTAGAATCCACTATCGAGTGGAAATGTTTTTCCACTCCACTCTTCGTGGGGAGGCCAAGGCCTCTTTGCTATGATACCATGGTACAGGGCCAGTCTTGAAAACATCAATCGAACAAAAAACAGGTGGAAGTCTAGGAAAATCAGAATGAAGGTAGGTGAAAGGTTAGCTAATATCGGATTGACAAATAGACATGTATTTTTTAACAGATGGAATCTTGTCAATATTTACACCGATAGCCGTCCCCCCTATTGGAATCGGTGGATTAATCAACCTTTTAATCATAAATTTCAATCGTAGGGTTGGCAATTGAAGATTCTGACATATTCTTCATCATCCTCTCTAATCAATGGATGAGATTTTGATAAATTAACTTCCGCTCATTTATAAATACGTATGTTTATGTGATTACTTTTTCACATTTACTAAATAAAATTAAAAAATACTTGCTCATCACCAAATTGCCACGTTCAGTGATTAAGAAATAACAACAGTGATTAATAAACTAGACGGATGCATATGGCCATGTGGATTGTCGTTTCATTTGTGTGGAATTGGATGCGAATTAAAACGTTTTATAGTGCGCTGTCATTTTTTTACCAGGGCGGATTCCGCTTCCTCTACCCACGATTCTGCTTTCGCTTTTCAATTTCATGCCAAGTTTGGCCTGCGTTTCAAATGCCACCCAACATTATTGATCAATAGAGAGCGTGCATTATGTGCATTTTTAACTGTGTACATAGCTTTTCAATTTTTCAATTTCATGTCAGGTTTGCCCTGCGTAGAGTTATACATTTTATTAATAAAATTATATGCATTTATGTGAGAATGGAAAATGGAACATTGAAATCGGTGCCATTAATTAATTTCTAATTAACCAATCTGCGTATATAACTACTTTAATAAGTAAAATAGTAATTATGGATGTATAGGTTAGTAAGTATTCCATTTATACTTACGCTACTTTTAATGTTATAGCGTAAGTCTGTTAATCAACTTTACAATGGTTTACTATGGTTGAGTCTTTAACGTTAAAGACATTAGTAAAAAATTATAAGTATAATGTTAAGAATAAATGTTATTTATTCTCAACCAACTATTATATTATTATATGGTTGGTTGAGTCTTTACTTGATATGGTTGAGTCTTTACTTATATGTGGTAAACCAACCATAACCATATACTATATGGTTATGATAATTAATTAATTAATTAAAGACCCAACCAACCATATCATTGTTAGTTGGTTGTTTTTACATATTGCTTTATGAGACTTACGTTAAAATTTTATTAATTATTTTAACTAATACTTTATTAATTATTAATTAATTGAAAGTAATTATATTAATTAAGTAAGTAAGTAATTTATAACGTGGAAAGTGGAAAATGGAAAATTACTTGGCATCAAAATTAGTCTAATAATACTAGCAACAAAATAATAAGTATAAATGAAATACTTTATGTCTTTAATTAAAAAACTAACTAACCATAAAATTAAGTAATTAAAGACTCAACCATAAATAGTTGGTTGGTTATGGTTATAATTAATTAATTAAAAACCCAACCATAACCATATAAATGTTGGTTGAGTCTTTACTTGGTTTATTTATTCTCAACCAATTACTTATCATACTACTAATCGGTTAGTTGGTTGTCTTTGATATGGTTGTCTTTAACCCTTTTAAACGTTATAAAAGTGGTTGAGTTTTTATTTACAGACAACCAATATTATTAATTATTGAGTCTTTATAAGACTTACGTTAAAGACATTAGTAAAAATTATATCATTTTACATTAGTAAAAATTATATCATTTTACATTAGTAAAATTATATCATTTTACGTTAGTAAGTTTTTTAACTAAATAATAAAGTATAGTAGTTATGGTTTACTTAATGTGGTTATTAATTAAATCATTCATACTAATCGGTGCCATTTTTCAATTTTTTTTAATTAAAAATTTTACAAATAAAATTTAAATTATTTTTTATTAACATATTTTACTTTTAATTATTTTAAAATTATAAACTACTTTATTTTATTTTAAAATTATAAACTACTTTATTTTATTTTAAAATTAACATATGCTATACTCTTAAACAAGCAATACTATACTCTTAAACAAACATTTGAAAAGGCTTTTCTCAACAATATTAAATTATAAACTACTTTTAATTTATTTTAAAATTACAAACTACTTTTCATTTATAATTTATTTTAAAAATAGCATATACTATACTCTTATACAAACATTTGAAAAGACTTTCCTCAAGAGATATTAAATTATAAATTACTTTTAATTTTGATAAAAAGTACCGGAAGCTATGATGCAAGGAAATTAATGTAATTGCTTTTGAATACATGTACACTAACGAGGGTTAAGAGAGTTAAGTAGTAGAGATATCTCTCATGTAGTAGTACACTAAATGAATTTAATCACATAGATGAATAAACTTAACATGTGTACTAAGTTAAGTTAATATATTTCAAGTTTTTTGTGTATTATTTAAACTATATTACAAAAAAGTTAATGTAGATTTTTTTTGAATACTTGTACACTAACAAGGGCTAAGTAGTAGACATCTTTCATGTAGTGATTTGAAATCTCTCATGTAGTGATACATTAAATGAATTTAATCACATAGATGAATAAACTTAACATGTATACTAAGTTAAGTTAATATATTTCAATTTTTTTGTGTATTCAAATATTTATATAATTGTGTAACACTACCAATAGTATTAATGTAAAAAAAAACTACAAATACATAATTGGTATACTATATACTTATATAATCATTGGTGTATTAGGATATAGGGTGCATCACCACATGGTTAAAAAAAAATACCAAACATAAATTTTATTTTTAACTTTTATTTAGTGCTTGAAACCATATAAGCTTTGGTGCTCACTATCACTCATGACTTGTTATACTTCTTGATTCATTTGCTTTGATGATGGATTTATGTTTCTTTTGAATTTTTTCAAATGCTACCAAATTTTCATTGTTTTTCCTATGTAGAAATCATGCCTCTTGGATGGAGAATAGGTTAGATAAATTGATTCTTACTACATTTTTTTTTATATAAAATTCACAATTATAATTAAATTGAGTATTTTTCCAATCGTAATATGACAAACATTTCCTCGCGTTGAAATGTGACAGACATATCCTGACGTCACAATGTGACAAACTCTTGCAAATATTGCAATATGTCGAACATAGTAATGTTGCAATCGATCAAACATAGTAAATTAACTATGTCGCAAACATATATGGGTATCGCAATGTGACGAACATAATGAAAGTCACAATCTAACAAGCATTTCCAAACGTCACAATGTGTCAATCATAGTGATGTTGCAATCTACCAAACACAATAACATTGCAATGTGACGAACATATAGGGACATTGAAATCTCATGAACATTTACAAACGTCGTAATTTGATGAACATAGAATTTTAAAACAATTTGATAAACATAAATGGACATCGCAATGTAACAAACATAGGTATATCATCACAATGCGACAAATATATCTTCATGTTGCAATGTGGTGCACACATCATGACGTCACATTATGATAGGCATTTCTAAATGTTCCAATGGGACGAACACAACACATCGTCGCAATGTGATGTATGCAACCCAATGTGCCAATGTGATAAACATAAAACAATATCGAAATGAGAGAAACATTTCCCGACATCGCAATGTCACGAACATAACCCACTTTCGAACTGTGACAAACCTTTTTTCTGACACCATAATATGAGAAACAAAAACCCTTCGTCATAATGTCAGAAACAAACATTTCCTAACATCGCAATGTGACAAACTTTTCCTAACGTCGCAATGTGACAAACAATTCCTAACGTCAGATTGTGACAAACATTTCCTAACATCACAGAGTGACAAACATTTCCTAACGTCGCAATGTATCAAACATAGTAATGGTGCAATCTATCAAACATAGTAATGTCACAATAAGGGACGAACATATAACGTTGCAATGCGATGAACATATTAACGTCACAATCTCACAAACATAGTAATGTTGAAATCTACCAAACATACTAACATCACAATTTGATGAACATAGGCATGTCATTGCAATGAGATGAACATCAACAAACATCACAATGTGTCACACATTGCCCTATCATCACAATATTGTGAACATTTCTTCACATTTTAATGTCACACACATATTTCGACGTCAAAATGCGAAAAACATTTCCAAACGTTGCAATATGTTGGACATAGTAACATTGCGATCGACCAAACATAGTAACATCAAAATGTGAAAAACATATATGGTTGTCATAATGTGACAAAAATATACAGAAGTCGAAATGTGATAAATATTTCCAAACGTTGCAATATGTTGATCATAGTAACGTTGCAATATGTTGATCATAGTAACGTTGCAATCTACCAAACATAATAACCTGGCAAGGTAACGAACCTATGCATACATTGCAATGTGGCATACATTGCAATGTGACATACATTTATGGACGTCCCAATCTCACGAACATAGCCTTGTTGTAGCAATGTGATGAACATGGGCCTATCATCCCAATGCAACGAATATATCTTCACGTTGCAATGTGGTTCACATAATAACCTCACAAGGCAATGAACCTATGCATGCATTGCAATGTGACAGACATTTATGGATGTCCCAATCTCATGAACATAGCCTTGTTGTAGCAAAGTGATGAACATGGGCCTATCATCCCAATGTAATGAATATATCTTCAAGTTGCAATGTGGTGCACATATCCTGATGTTGCATTGTGATAGGCATTTCCAAAAGTTGCAATGGGATGAACACAACCCATTGTCACGATGTGATGTACACAACCCACTGTGCCAATGTGACAAACATAGACTGATTTTGCAATGACATGAACATTTCTCGATGTCGCAATGTGACGAACATAACCCACTGTCAAACTGTGAAAAACCTATTCCAACACCATAATGTGAGAAACAAAAACCCATCATCGTAATTTGATAAACATAACCTTACGATGTCATAATTTGAGAAACAAGATGCTCGAGGCCGGAATCATCGAACCAGTCAAAGAATCAGAATGGATAAGTCTGATGGTAGTACAGGACAAGAAACAGGGAAGAGGGATCAAAATATGCGTTGACTTGAGGAAGTTGAATGATGCATGCCTACACAACCCATTCCCCACCTTGTTCACGGATGAAGTACTCGAGAATGTAGGAGGCTACGAAGCCTACTCATTTACCGATGGATTCTTAGGATATCATCAGATTAAGATAGCACAGGAGGATAAACACAAGACCAAATTCACGACATAATGGGGATCATATCAGTATACATTCATGCCGTTCGAACTGGAGAATGCACCCGCGATATTTTCTAGAGTGGTCATTGCAGCATTTAAGGAGTTCATCCATCAATTCCTCAAAGTATACCTAGATGACTGGACGATCTATAGCCTATTAAAAAATCATGTGGAAGTGTTACGGCTGATGCTAGAATGATGCAGACAGTGCCTGATATCACTAAATATCAAGAAATGCATATTTGGGACACCGTTTGGAATACTATTGGGACACATAGTATGCAAACAGGGTTTGCTAGTGATCCAACCAAAATTGTAGTCATTGTTAATCTACTAGCACCAAAAATAGACTGCCAACTCAGAGAAATGTTAGGACATACGGGATATTACAGGAAATTCATTAAAGGCTACGCGCAAATTAAAGCACCAATGGAAAAACTGTTAAGGAAGGATACAAAGTATCAATGGAACGACGAATGCCAACACAGTCTGGATACCCTAAAGGAGAAGATGGTCACTGCACCAATATTGGTATTTCCAGATTGGGAGAAGACATTCCATGTACATGTAGATGCATCAACGATCGCAATCGGAGCTCTCTTAGTGCAACCAGGAGCAGGAGACTTGGACCACCCGATAACATTTTCAAGTAGAAAATTATCATATTCGGAAAAAAATTATAACACGGCAGAAAGAGAAGACCTAGCTATGGTTTATGCACTACAAAAGTACAGACATTACCTATTGGGAAAACACTTTAAGATGTTTACAGATCACTCAGCCCTGAAATACCTAGTCAACAACCCACTGTTGGGGGGGGGGGAGAATCTGCCGATGGTTATTACTATTTCAAGAATTTGACTTTGAGGTCATAGTTAAACTAGGAAAACTGAATACAGGGCTTGACCACCTATCGAGGGTCACAAACGGAGAGGAACCAATGAATTTAGAAGACAACTTTCCAGATGCACAGCTATTCTCAGTACAGATTGTTGACGATCACTTCGCAGAGATCATCCATTACTTAAGCACAGGTACTACGCCACAATAATATACCACTGCGCAAAAGAAGAACCTGGTAGTCTGCATAGTTGACTATCAATTGATCGCAGGACATCTATATGCAATGGGCGCAGATAGCATCTTACAGAGATATGTACAAGCTCATAAACGACCAAGAATTTTAGTAGAAGCCCAT
Source organism: Picea glauca (assembly GCA_000966675.3). NCBI lineage: Eukaryota > Viridiplantae > Streptophyta > Pinopsida > Pinales > Pinaceae > Picea > Picea glauca. Next base: position 94,582 of record JZKD02S0078661.1, on the reverse strand, counting down.
GAGGGAATAGTAGGAGGGCATTATGCAGGAAAAGATACCATCCAAGACTATGGTGGCCAACGATCCACAAAGACTCGAAAGAATATTGTCATCAATGTGATGTCTATCAAAGGGTAGGAAAACCCAATAGAAGGGACGAGATGCCACTATGACCACAAGTGACACTTCAGGCATTCGAAAAATGGGCGATAGACTTCGTGCGACCTATTAACCCACCATCCAAAAGAATGGGGGTGAGATACATTATCACCACGACGGAATACCTAACAATATGGGCAGAAGCCGCACCAGCAAAAGATTGCAGCGTAGAGATAGTTGCACACTTTCTGTTTGAACAGGTAATTACTAGATTTGGGTGCCCAAGAATTTTGATGAGCGACCAAGGAACACACTTCATAAACAAAACCATCCGAGCGATGCTGGAAGAGTTTTAAGTTCATCACCAGAGAAGCACACCATATCATCCACAGGCAAATGGCATGGTAGAAGCCTTCAACAAAATCCTAGAAAACGCCTTCACAAAGATATGCAACGTCAATAGGGACGATTGGGATCTCAAGGTACCAGCAATACTATGGGCGTATAAAACCACATGTAAAAACATGACTGGCCACACACCATTCAAACTAGTCTATGGTCAAGAAGCAGTAATTGCCTTAGAAGTTTTAATACCCAGCCTACGTATAATACCCATTACACAAATGAAAAAACGAGGTGCAGTACAGGAAAGACTGAATTAGTTACTGTTAATGGAGGAAGACTGAATCTTGGTAGGATTCCATCAACAAGTACAGAAAGCAAGAGACAAAGCTTGGCACAACCGCCGCATCAATAGGAAGACATTCAAGGAAGGAGATCTAGTATTACTCTACAATAGTAAAGCGTTACAGCACCCAGGAAAGCTGAGAAGGCATTGGCTAGGACCATACGAGGTAAAAATTATCACAAACGGAGGTGTTGTACAGTTAGGAGATATAGCAGGCACAGACCTCATAGGAATGGTGAATGGGAGTCAGCTGAAGCTGTATAAGGACAGTCAACCACCCACCGCACAGTAGAAAAAAAAAACACGAAGCCAGTAAGGGAAAAGATAACGACCATAGCAAAAAAGGAAACACGTGGGAAAGACCAAAAAAAGAAGGCTGACAAGAAAACAAAAAGCAGAGTTAAAGAAAGGCAAGGACGAAGGGGATGCCACATTAAACGTGCCAACTGAAGATGACAGAGCAAGCATAATGGAAAGTATGAAACCATCGCAGATGCATTGAATCTACAATTATGGTGCATTAATCACAGGAGGGAGGAAAACATCCTTGACAAGCTTCATGGTGAGCCCATACAACACACGAGGATAGTAGTAGTTAGTCTATTTGTAGATGGAGAATAGGAAAAGAGCAATAGCAGAAATAACGAACATAGCGTAACCAAAGAACACACCAAAGTCATTCAAACCCCGCAAATGTTTGACAAACACCACTATGGCACCATCAAAGCTCGCAGAACCAGGCCGTATAGCCATATCAACCAGGGCTCAGACAAGGTCACAAGGACCACCGGAAGAAAGGGAACAACAACCCCTAGAAATTGTTGATATTGACAAAATCTCGTCACCGGAGGAAATTCCAGTAGAGCCTACACCCATATTTGAGGAGGCCCCAAAGCCATAAATAGAGGCCAGGGAACAGGATACACCAGCAACAACGCATGAGCCCCAACACAAGGAAGAGGAAAACCACCAGGAAATACCACAAAAGAACGCCGAAGTAGCCATAGGAGCTACTAGAAGCGCACAGAACCCAGATGCAACACTAAAACCAAACGCCCCACAAGGACCCATCGCAGACTCTTTTTCGGCTGAGCCGACGAGGGAAATGGCCATGGCTTGGGCAGAATGGATGGTGAAGGAGCAACTGAAAGTTGTTGGAACCTTGAACCAACCCTGACGATAGGAGGACCGAATTCAAATACCAAGCTCACCTCAAAAAAAGCCATCCGCAAAGATTGTGCTACTTCGCATACCAGAGGGAGTATAGGTGGACCCACAACTATTAGGTCATGTCGGGAAGCTCAAGTATTCCGACCATGACATAGAAAATGACACTAAATATCCAGATCTAGCACCATAGGTTTTTATGCAGAAAATAGTGATGAACCAACTTGGAGAAACCATCACTCAACCACACTAGTGGGCCACTGGACTAGACAGAACAAGAATTCTAGGGTTACTAAAAATACCACACTTTAGCAGAGACTAATATGCGATGGCATGCGTCAAACAGTTGTTAGCAGTTACACATGGATGGGATATATGGCTGGACAAACCCGTCCACATAACAGTCGAACTTATCACGCAGATAACAGGCCTACCCACCTAGGGTATGGATCCCGCAATTATCCTGGACGATTAGTCCAAGGAAAAAGCATAGGCAAAAGAGATGAAAAATAAATACGACACCGACAAGGGAACAAGAGGCATTATGATTAAACAGATCAACAATGCCACAACACAATTGGGTGCAAAGATATTAGCCTGCAAACTGCTACGAAAATGCCGCAAAGACGAAGTACCGGGAGGATTCATTGTTGTGGCAGCTCAGTGTGCAGAAGGCACCTTCATGCATTGGGCACCATACCTATCAAACTTGTTCCAAATAGACTGCAAATATGCGCAAGACGCAGGTACAAAATTTCATTACTCATGGCTGATCACTCTCATAGATTTCATGGGATGGCAAGAACCAGAATACGTCATCTTTGCTACAAAACCACAACCAAGGGGAGCGAGATATCGCATCCTGAGAGCTAGGCCACTTGCCAAGTAGAAGAAGGAGAACAGAAATGTATTCGAAGCATACCTTCGTGAGATACAGGAAGCCATCTACCGAGCATGGAGAATAACACCGAAGGCTGTCGTGCAATACATGGACATCGCTAATTTCTGGGCTAGGTGACAAGCCATGTGGATACAACCAAGGCAAGACCCGGATAAATAGTGGCTACAGAAGTGCTATCGTGTCACCGAGGGTGATATCGACATGATCATTAGTGAATGGCCTGATCAATGGAGAACCCCAACTATACCCAGAGGAGTACCGACACAAACAACAGAAGGAGGGGTTGCGCAGGTGGAGACACAGCCTCCACAAATCCCAGTACCCAAGCGACAAAGAATGGGCCAACCCAAGTCAACTCAGGCAAACGATGGCTCATAGTAGCCAGGGACCCAGAAGGGATGAACAGAAACTACCCAGCCAACCAATGGACAGAAGAAACTAGTTGCGAGAGCACAAGAAACTGAACTGAACCCCATCACATAAGAACTAGGGGGGCTAAGAGACCAACGACACAGGATGCAAGTGCGCGCAATAAAATGAACGCATAATGACCACCACTGAATTACACTATCACAGAGGATGATGGAGAGATGATTTCCAAGATGGTCCAAGACTGCCTCGCAGAAGATTTTGATCATGTCGCGCACCACCGGGATGAACTGTAGAAGGAACTGATAGAAATGGGATAGATCCTTAAGAAATTCAGGGAAGCCCAGATCACATGTACCAGTAGAGGCACAGAGCCATCGACCGCACAGGCCACAGAAAGGGTGGAGGTAGAAGAACGCGACCCAGTTCTTCCGATACCACATGCACATTCCACGGTCTACATAAAGCCTAGCATTCTGTGAATGGATGAAATTGTGGGAGTGACAACACTGAAGGATTTGGATCATATCCAATTGTTCTTGAAACGGATGCCATCAAAGGCATTACACAAACTGTAGGTGAGCATCGACCATGAGATGCAGGCTCGAGCACATAAAAACTTAGTCGAGCTACAACAAGCAACAAAGAAGAGGGAAGCGCTGAAAACAGTTTTCGCACAAGCTCAATCGGAAACCAACGAGGAGAAAGAACACATAAATGAGTTGGAACACAGAGTGGAAGAAGTTTTCGGGAAAAATCCAACTACTGCGTAAGGAAATGAACTCCCAGTCGCAGAGAAGATCGACCAGATTGCTCAGGAAATTGATCAGTATCAAAAGGAGATCAAGACTCTCTGTGGACATATTAGAACAACAACACCACCACCAGTGAAGGAGAAAAGGAAGAAAGAAGCAACAATGTAGCTGCAAGAGTTGGAAAAACAGGTCATCACAGCAGCCAACTTGCTGGATAAAGCAACACAACTTTGGACAAGGCTGGAAGAGGATCCACAAGTCCAACACTGGGACAAGGAGGAGGAAAGGATCAATGCAACGATCCAAGAACTCAAGCAATGATAGAATACCATACCAATCCCTGAATGAGTCAAGGGAACGCAAGAGCTGAAGAAGATACGGGCAAAACTTGTCACTGCTCAAACACAGAAACAGGAGCATCATGCTCAAATAGAATTGTTGTAGGAACGGGTAGTAGAATTACTTGCACAGATAAAAGAAGCCAAAAACCAGACATCACAGACTCAGTTAGAATGCGCAATATTGATGAGCGAGGAAGTGGCAGCTCAAACAGTCGACACCATCCAGGAGAAAACTGCACAGGCACTGACAAAAGAAACAAAGTTGCAGGAACAGTTCCATATGATCACAAAGGAGATCAAGGAAGCACAAAGAAACTAGGTGACTTGGGACGAGTCACATGTCAGTGTTGGGGGCCTATTGGCACCAGGTCTAAGAGGAAATAAGAACGATCATGGGAAAGAAAGCGTGCAGAAAACTGAAGTAACAATTGGCAGAAGAGCAGCACGCGCACATGAAAGGAAGTGTGCACAAAGGAAAGAGACAACTGCATGAGGAGCAACATGTGTATGGGAGAAAGACCTAACGTAAGAAGGGTTAGGGCTTTGGGTAATATTTTGAAAGAGGATGAAGAGCCCAAAATGTATAAATATAGATACGAAAGTATCATATAAGGTTGTTTTTCGTTAGTAGTGGTTAGGGATTTTTTGTAATGTCCTGAGCGGCACGAACTGATTTGTAAGTTTTTGAGCAGAGGGGATCCAAGGAGAGGTAGATCTGAGGATTAGACCACGAGCCATGGAGCCTGTTGTGATCTAGTTTGCCTCGCATAGATCTTACCGAGTTTTGTGGAGAATTGTAAGTGTGAGGCACCAAAAATGCATAACTATCATAATACAAGAGACAAGAGATAGATCTTTGTGGACGTAGCCCAAGAGGGGGTGAACCATGGTAACTCTCATGTAATGTGTTAAATGTATGCATGATTCTTCTTTCTTTCAACAATTGATGGTTAAACTTGATTAATGAGTTAATAATTGGTTATGAATCTACTTATAGTTAACTTTAATTAACCTATGGGATATTCATATGAAAATCCAAGGAATAAGTACTCTCCCTTACGGCTCACGGTATCTGACCCTATCTGAGAAACCCTTATCCCATGCTTTGTCCTAGGCTGTAAACACCTGAGTCTTACAGCCACCCATTTAAATTTATCTTGGGTGAGACTGCACAATGCTTTCTGGCGTTGTGTTGCCTTCTGGTTTACCAAGAGGGCCGATATTTTTAGAAGCTTTGTTGGGACCCCGAATGACATGAACCCTGGATCAATAACTCAGACAACCCTCGAAGGGAAGCAGTAACCAACACTTGTCATGTTTTGTACGTTGAATACTTTTGGTTTGTCATGTCGAGTACGTTGGGTAGCTCAATTATTATTTTCAAATATGGTCTCAGTCTCTCGTCCATGGAGATGCTCGGTCTTGTCACGTAAATCCAGATTTTCAAAAGGAAGTCTCATCGATGGAGACCAGGAGGAGATGTGTTGTCTTTTACATATGCCATGGTTATTATGAAAAAGGTATATTACACATGGAAGAACATTTGCAGTTTTAAATGTCGTTTGTTAAACATTTTATCTTTTAGACTTTTTGGTCGGAATCATGGGATGTAAATCTGGACAAAATCTCTATTTTTTGTTGTTTAAATTGCATTTCTGAATGCATAAATGGATTCAGGGTGCTGAAAAACTTTTGAGTCATTCAGATTATACAAACTTAGCCATTCAAATCTGTAAATCCAACCACTCCTCACTCGATTTAGGACAAAATCAAAAGAAAAAAATGGAGAACAAAAAAAATAAATAGAACATTTAGACTACGTTGTGCTTTGATAGGCTCATTATTACTCGATCTTTTATGACCATTTTTTTTATGGACGACTCTCACTGTGGGAGAAGAGATTTTCTTATAGTTTACGTAAAGATTTCATTCCTTAGTGTTAAATCTATGTTCACCAACAAAGAAGTATATGTTTTTAATCGTTAGACCCAGACATCAAGAGTTCATCTTTAATTATCAAAGAACAATGTATTTATTAAAGTGTAATTTATTCATTACCAACAGTTTATTAATTTTAAAATAAAATATAATATTTTTTTATTTATCTTCACTAGAATCATCTATGAAATCAAGAATTACATAGAAATCTAAATTTACACATATTTACATTTACATTTCCAAATTTGGTGTTATAAATAAATGTTGACAAAGTGACCTGTATTAATGAATCTTCTGATACATATCCTTCTTCCATGTTACCCATTTTCCCAAATCATTTGCTTCTTCAATTTCTTCACTATGCATCGTCATTTTTTGTTCCCTTTTAAATATGTGATGTTGATGTTTGTTGTTTTCATCTCCGTGTTGATTTCAATGCTACGTTTTAGTGGGAACACATGAAAATTTGTAGATTGAGGGAAGGAATGCCACTAGAAAATGCATTTGATCATCTACAAAGAGGATTTGCAAATGCATTCAATCCTCAAACATTTGACCATCAAAAGAAGAGGGAATGAAAAGACCTTTATCTAATTAAGCATGAAGCTAAATTATGTATCAATGTTGATTCCAAGCCTTTGTGTCCTAATTGTCATTGTTTAGATCACAATATTGAAAGAGTTTTCTAAATATACACCCCACTCAAGTAGCCTTAGTATCATCTGGGTGACACAAAACAAAGTTATATGATCTTTATACATGCTTCTACGCAAAGCATGTAAAATAGATTTAACATATTTAGACTCTTGGGGATGAGTGAAGATCAAAATTCTCCTTTGTTTCCATTCCCTTTTCTTTTCATAGCAGGATCAGTGGATCATTCACAATATATTCCAATGAGAGCATTACCAAGGAGCCAAGGACTTGATTTTGACCCCCATTGCTTAGTGCATTAAGAATCACCACTCCTCGAAAGAGATTAGGCTTTCCATTTTGGGAGGCTCTATCCTACGACAAATGTGACATATTCCTTTGTTAAATATTATGAAGTTCGCAAAAAAATTCATGCTACTATCAATGGGAAATATTCTCTTTCTATTAATTTTTGGACACAAAGTTATCCATGTGGAGAGCATATCTAAGGTGCACACCTAGATTTCTATTACTAAACCCTCTAGTTTTTGCTTTCACCCCCTTCCAATGGTATACAACATATTCTTTTCCTTTTCCCAATTTAGGGGTTTTCAGGCATTACAACCATTTTCATGTTTACTTTGTGAATTCTATTACCAAGAACATGAAAAAGTTGTCACTTTTCATGAGTTAGTTAAATTATATCTCCCATTTAAGCATTTTGAGGTACAAGTTTTATACCTTCACTTAATGTTTTGCATCATAAATATTTTTTTCATTAACAATAATTTTATATTTTCATATGACATTAATGGTGATCTTAAACTATTCAATGGTTTTCAACAAGTGTTCTTATATCTCAATATACTATCATTGTTGTAAAGATTGGTTTTCTAAGATTACTTATGAGCCAGGATACCCAATTTCTCTAGATGATGGTAAATACATGATGCTTTTAGTATTTGTGAGCTTAATTAATCTCAGACTGTGCTTATTGATGCTATGATTGTTTCCTGCAATTGTATTTCAAACGTTCATACATCAAGCACATTATGTACACACTATAAATTCAAACTCGTATAGTCACAACCATATCTCACAAACAAGATGAGAGAAGATGCAAACCACCTCAAGAAAACAAGGCTAACTAAGAAGTGAATCATTCAGTCATAATATCGAACTCAAGAAACATTTAGTGAAATATGCATCATTCAGGGTAAAGTGTCCAATCCCACCCATAAAGCACTCAAGCATTCAAACCAAGCAAGGAGAACAATCCTAGAACACCAATCTCTTTCACGATGATGTTAATGTCACAAGCTTAATTCACCTCAAATAAGTAAGACAAATATTGGTGAAATAAAATTAAAAAGGTAAAACAGTGTTGAGGGGTCAACAAATGGTGACACACAAATCGTACCCTAGAATATTTGATAAGTAGTGTTATGTAATAAACTTAGATGCAAGGAAGATCTTATGATCTTTCCAACTTGTCACATTGTTCTAGCATTAAGGTGAATATCCCAACAATAAATTGATAATTATTTATGAAGGAGTTGTGAGGTACCGACCATGAGTTGGGATATATAGGCCATTAAATGGGCATAATACTATCTCAAGTATGCTTTCCTCCATGTAAATGTTATCCAACAAGATATAGCATGATTTCAATTGCAAGGATACATTGGTTGTAGGTTCAAATGGTATTTCAGTTAGTGCCAATTCAACCCTATGACTCCCAAAGTTACTCAAGAGCTTAGAAATGAAATAAATTTCTAAATACAACCAATCAAGTTAGCAATCTAGCTAGGAAAGACCACTATGGAAAGGGTCATGCTACCACAACCATTGATCTCTTGGACATAATAGATGGACGATCTAAAACTATTATATGTTTGGATTCAATGCTTTGGTGAATTCAAGTAATAATTAACCATCACACAAAGTACATTGTCGATACGTATGTGAATTACATGGTACAAAGAAATGAATTATTTAACTCGAGAAGCAAAGCCTTCTATTTAAGCAAGAAATGGATCAATTTATTAATGGGATGCAAAGTAATTATTGGGGTTGAGCATTTCTTCAAATTAATCCCAATGACAATACTAGGAAACAAGGTGAATAAATAGTGTATTATTTTAAAAACACAATGAATTACCCAAAAATTAAATATAATAGTGAATTAATTACATGTTACAAGGAATTGCAAAGGTATACAAGAATTAACTCACACACTACAAACAACAAATAATAGTGCACCACAATCACAATAAAAATCACACTCAACATAAATATTTTACCTTGGAAACTCAAACCAAAAAACTATCATTTAATGGTTGCTCAATCTTTTTTTTTGACAATTTAAGATGTAAGCCCATGGCTCTCTAGGCCATTCATAACTTTTACACAGCCAGGTTCCTCTCCTTTTGGCCAAAAGACCCTTTGTGATTTGATCTTGATCCAAAATGTATCTCAATTTACAAATGGTTGTAAGATTCGCTACCTTCAAGATTAATTTAGCAATTAATGAAAATTAATAAACCATACAAAAAACAATACAATGTAAAATGAATGAAAAAAAGGAAAATATGAAAATTAAAGGAAAAGAAAAAATCATAAATGAAAGAAAAGATTGAAGAATAAGAAATGAAGGGTAATAATGTTGACCTTACCATTAACTATCTCTCCTTATTTCCTTATATAGTTTCACTCTCAATGAATCCTTTTATATTTATGTTTATTTAATGTAAAACCATTTCTAAAAATAATTATATAAAAAAAAAATTTACCATTTTCTATGAATGTAAAATATGTATAAAGATAAATCATAACAAATTACAAGACATATTCGTAATAAACATGTACTAAATATCAATTTAAAAAATATTTAATAGTTAAAAAATCTAAAATCATATTATTTAAACATTGTATTTAAAAGAATACATCTATAATGTTCGAAAAAAACAATAATAGAGATTAAACATCATTTTCTGGTTTCATGCATAATTTTAGTTTTAAGAAAAAAAAGTTTTGGTAGATATTATCCTTATCTTGATTATGTATGGAAATTTGGAAGTAGATTAAGAAAATATATAAATAATTTTAAATTAAATGAATTATATATTTTGTATAATCTTTTTTTTAGAAGTTAGAAAATTATGGAGTTAGAAATATTGTAAATAAAATAAAATTGAATTATTATAAAAAAAATATTAACTATAAATTTTAGAAGATCAAAATACATCAAAAAGAAAATAAATTTACAAGAACAAATTTAAAAGACTTCTATAGTAAAATAAGTGTTGGAAAAGATCTAAAATATATTGGAGAAACTCTATGAAAAATAAAGATCACTTTTTCTTAACAAAAACATTAGATACAACTTCAAAAATATTAATAATAAAAAATTAATGCACAACTTATTTACCTATAAACCTAAAAAATAACTCTTTAAACTTCATTTCCAAATTGTTAATCACATAAACAATATGATAAATCAAGATACTAATTTATGTTAATAGATGTAATAAACCATAATCATCACCATATTTATTCTTTACACCTATTATTTTTTTTTTTTAAATAAAAAGTAGAACCTGCTATATTAGAAAACCAAAACTCTTACAGAGTATAGACAGTGAGTATCTGAAACCACCCAAAATGCTGTCGATTTATCGGAAACCAGCATATATAACGGGCAAGTAGCAGTAGCATGAAAATCTTAAACACAKAGTAGCATCTGTCCTGCCCGGAGGAAACCARGACAGATGCAAAAYRTCTAAAWACATATAARCAGTGAAGTAATAAAGCTAGGAACCAAGTAGACATATAAAACCAGAAACTGAAATAGCATAAGACACCTAAGTGCCTAGTGACCTGTCATCCCCGCAATTCTGCCGCGTGGTCCCTGCTAGGATGGCGAAGGCTTGTGCACAAAGGGGACATCTCCTCTTGACAGGCTCATTGGATAACGCATCAAAGAGCATATCCATGCGCTGGCCCATGAGGAGAGCTCGGTGTTCCAGAT
>JZKD02S0078661.1:58255-80169 GCA_000966675.3 Picea glauca | reverse complement strand
AAAAAAATATAAAAATGTCTTTAAGGAACTTAAGAGTATTCATTCAAATCTACTAATTCCTTATGTATTATTAAATATTTTTAATTAACAAATTTTTTTATGACCTTTCTAAACATAATTGTATCTATTTAATCAACCTATTAAAACCTTATTTTTTGGGATGATGTACATTCATAACTATAAAACTTCATTATAATGTATTTTTGTCATATATATATATACAAAATCCATCTAACTTCATAACTTAAACTCCAACATAACTCCAACATAATGCATTTTCTTAGTATTCAAGTTATTCAGTACTTTCAACTATCAAACATGTTGTGTCTACACTTTCTCATTATATATAATATAAGCCATGACCATGCACATCGAAGCATAATAATAAGTCAATTATAAATGCAGTTTTATCTACACTCTTTTCTACAAATATCCAATGTGTTCTCTTATACATAAAGTTGTCAAATTTCCAAACTTTTCAATTAAAAATTTGATTAAAATCTTAAATTAATATAAAATGGATATTATAAAATTTTACAAAAATAAATTAAAGCAAAGTATATCATTTTTTCTACATTTATAGTACATATCAAATCAATCACTCACTATTTAAAAACTATCTAACTTTAAAAAAAATAATAAATAATAAAATATATAATTTTAAAATATCAAATTTATATAAATGTAAAATGGATAATCTAATTTTTTTATTAAAGTAAATTATAAAATAATTACAACACGTTTTCCACATATATATATATATATATATATATATATATATATATATATATCAATTATTTTATTTTATTTTTCATATGTGTAACAACTATTGTTTTATTTCATATTCTCTTTAGTTTTTTTCTTCAAAGTCACAACAAGTACTAAATAATTTATCTTTCTTTCATTTTCTTCTTAAAAGTAACAATACTAAACAAGTGTTGCATGGCAGTGTAGTCCCTGCCAGGTTGGGATGGGAGTAAATGCAACCTAGTACAGACACGTGGCTAGAAAGTTGAAATACGTGTGGTTTGCATGCAGAACATAGTATTCCCGAATTAGTTCTTCCTAAAAAATATAAAAATTTATCAACATTTCAAAGGTTGTTAGACACAAAAAAAATTAGCATTACTGAATTAGTTATCTTTAAAACAAGGGCTTCTGGACACAAAAGAAATTGAAATTTATGAAATTATAGGTTCCTGGACAACATAAATTATACATACCAAAAATGTAATTTTATAAAGTAGATATTTAGTTTTATACATACAAAATATGTACTTTTATATTGTATCGTGGGTTGTCGGGCTGGCGGGCTCAAAATTGGGCCTCTAATGTTCTGTGCCCTACAAATAGCACCGACAGTTCCACGATACACAAATTGAGAAGTGGAGTTGCGGACTATAGAAATTTATCATAAATTAATAAATTATACATACGAAATATGTACTTTTATAAAGTAGATATTTAGTTTTATACATACGAAATTTGTACTTCTATAAAGTATGGGGATGAGATTTTATAGAGCATGCACAGAGCCCACATTGCATACTTAGGCAGTCTTTGGATCACGGGTTCTCGGGCTCAAAATTGGGCCTCTGATGTTCTGTGCCCTACAAATAGGACCCACGGTTCCGTGATATACAAAATGACACGCAGAGTTGCAGACTATAGAAATTTACCAAAAATTAATAATGCATGTTACATATCTCTGGAAATTACATGAACATTCAAAAGCATATAATAGAATAGTAATAACGTCTGTTACATAGGTTCATGGAGAAAAACACAAAAAAATTAGCATTCTCGAATTAGTTTGCTTTAAAACTAAGGCTTTTCTTGGACAAAAGAATTATAGCATTGTCGAATTAGTTTTCTTTGCACATGTTTTATAGAGCATGCATGGAGCCCTCATTCCATACTTAGGTAGTTTTTGGATTGCGGGTTCTCGGGCTGGCGGGGTCAAAAATGGGCATCTGTTGTTTTGTGCCCTACAAATAGCACCAAGAGTTTCGCAATATACAAATTGACAAGCAGACTTGCGAACTATAGAAACAAGAAATAAATAATATCGTTTACGTATCTCTGGAAATTACATCAACATTTAAAAGAATACAATAGAATAGTAATAACATTTGTTACATAGTTTCGTGGGGGAAAACACAAAGAAATTAGCATTCCTGAACTAGTTTGCTTTAAAGAAAAGGGTTCTGGACACGAGAAATCGAAATCTATCAAAGTATAGGTTCATGGACACCCAAAAAGTTATCATACAATAGAATAGTAACAGTGTCGTTCAAGACAAAAAAAATTAACATACAATAGGACACAAAAAATGTAGAAGATTCGAATTAGTTTTCTTTGGAATAAACAAGAAAGGTTCTTGGAAACCCAAAATTTAGTATACAATAAAGGCATTGTCGAATCAGTTTTCTTTGGAATTTATCAAAAATTAATAATGTTTGTTACATGTTTCTGGAAATTTAAATGTGTTTGTCATATAGATTGGGATTGGGGCTCCCGCGGACCATAAAAAGAAATAAGTACAAGAATTAGGAACGTTGAAAGAAGAAGTGCACGACGGTAGAGAGGAAGACCTAAAAAGAAGAAATTGGAAGTTATGAATCTTTGGTTATAGTTTTTTATTTAAAGAGGTCATAAGTCGATTGATAAAGAAAACAAGATGACAACATAGACTTAAACTAGATTGATAAAGAAAACAAGATGCCAGTATAGACTTACTATTAACTCGATACGTTTTTGTTGCTGTCATCGATGGTCAGTGGACTCCTGTTGACCGGTTGTAGCCCTTCCTGGATGAGGTTTTCCATTCTCTGTTGGAACCATGCTTCGGTGTATCTTTTCATGGGGGCCGTGTTGATTTCATCCCATATTTCTATGTCATAAAGGTCGTTTTCTAATTTCCTTAGATCCATTGAAATACTATGCATACTTTGTTCAATTTCTTCATTGTGTGTTGCACAGTCCAGTACCCAACGCTCGTGCTCATCTAGACAATGTTCAAGTATGCCGTAAAACTTTTCGAAAGACAACCCCTTTAAAATGTCAACTTGTTCCTGGAAGGCTTCTTTGGTGATTGACAAGGATTTGAGAACTAAGTTTGGATCATGAACCTCGTTGGTAGTTTCGGCTAAGTCCATCTAGAGAGGGCTTGTGAATAAATATTCCTTTTCTAATATGACGTGTTTACATGATTTGACAATGAGCTCCAGGATGTTAACTTTCTTTTGCCAGCATGCTTTTACTTTTTTGGTCCACTTTGGGGAGGGGAGTTTCTCTTGTCTTGTTTTTAGTTCTGATGTGTTGACAGCATAGTTGGAAAAATGGGCCAGCACTTGATCACAGAAATGTTGTTCATCTTTAAAATTCACCTCCAAATGTTGCAGGAAATCATTAGCCTTCTTTCCGAAGGAAACTAAATTTTGCGACGTTTCCCAGGCTTCAGTAACTAGCTGCATTCTTTTGTTGATGTTATTCTCTACAAGGGCTCTACAGCATGCAAGGAGGGTAGAAGATACTTTCATCTTGGCTGCAGTGGTAGCATGCACGATTTTTTCCAAAGGACTAGCAAATTCTGGGGTTGCAATGAAATCCTGCTCAAATCCGTTGAGGCAGTCTTTCAGATTGGCATTTTCCGTCTCAATTCCTCCAATGGAATCTCTAAGAATTTCACCGGTTACCTGGTGAAATGAGGAGATTTGGGACGACCACATTTCCCTAAAGTTAATCTCTGTGGGAGATTTTCCTTTCCTGTTTGTTACACCTCTCTTTTCAATGACCATACTTTTAGATTGGCTGTCAAAAATAGCACTCTGGATTACGAAGGATTCATCTACGTCAAAAAATTTGGTCTCAAATATTTCCACCGTGGATGAACCAATTTTCTGCATGTGCTCAGTTTCAATTTCAAGTTGCATTTTTTCACTTTCAATTTCGGGTTCCTCCGCTTGCCTGCATTGTTTTTCTCTTATTCGTCAGTGGAATCTTGTGAGAACTATCAATATTTCTGCAAGGAGGGTTCTTATCTCCTCCTCCTTTCGAAGATTTCTGGGTTGGTTTCTTACTGGGGTGGACCATCAAAGCGATGCTCCATGATGTCGTGCTCTTGGGTGTGTTGGCGTGGGACTGGGTACTCTTCTCACCAGATACTTTTCCATGTTGTCTGTACAATTCAGTCGTGCTTTGCAATGTCTCTACATCGCAATCGGCAGAAGAAGGATTGTTGTCGACACTATCCCTGTCCTGGGTCAGGTTTCTATGGATAAAAGAGGTGTTAGAGCCAACAACCAGTAAATGTTCTCTAAAAATGCCATTAGGGTCGAACCCTTTTAGCATTTCAGCATATGTTAGGTTCAATTTCTTGAAATGGGTGGAAAAATCATCAATCTTGTTGATGTTTCTGCACACAAAGTCTCTGATTTTCCAGGGTAGAGGAATGAATTATTTTGTTTTCTTATCATGGAAAAAATGCAACCAGTGGTTGTATTGCCTTGTTATTTCTGCAACAAACATCTTGTCTGTGATGTGGCATGGAAGGAAGGAAGGATTTTCCTTAGAGCCTGTTAACGCTCTGTAATTTGCCCAAGGCTACAGAGGCAGTCACAGAGGTAACCTCATACCACTTGGAGTCTTGGATCTAGCCCTCCAAGACTCAGAGAGGGCTCTCTCCGTATGATTTAACTTGGTTTGTATGGGATAGATATTAGGCTAGCTATGAAAGTAAGGGGTTGGGGTTTTTGAAATACTTAGATGAGGATGTGGTTGACGAGTTTCTCAGATGACCATTGGTCTATGGGGTCTGTTTATAAGATAATGATCAAATCAGATCTAGAGGTAAATGTCTCCACATGGCAAGATAGTAACAATTGTTGGATCGAATCAAGTTTGAATGGTGTCGATTTGAGGAAGAAATGGGGGAGGAAAAACTGAGCAAATGAGCATTTAAGAATTCATAAAATGAGTTTTAGAAGAAAACATAAAGATTATTGAAAAATTGGACAAAGAGTATGCATGCATAAATTCTTCTCCATTTACTCTTTTTCAATAATAAGAAATGAAATTGCTTGAATGATAGCAGAAAAATAACTAAAAACAAACAAGGAACACCACCAACACTGCTACACAAGAATCATGTAAATCATTTTCTCTATTACTGTTTAGTCATTCAAAAAATTATAGACAAAACTTCCTGGAGTAGCAAGGCCCACAATCCAGCCAAAAGACAAAGACTTCACACAGGTCAAACCCCTTTTTCATCTTTTACATGTGTATATATAGGTAAAGATACTATCAGTCCTCTGAAAATTCGAACTCTACCTCTGTTTTCTAAACATAGAAAATAGTTACAATGATTGACACATGTCACAGATGGTCTCCTAAACATAAGGGTCGATTATAACAGAAATTACACATGCAAAACTTCTCCATATTTCCAGAATGTTGTTTCAGTAGAGTCCTCTTCCATTTGAAAGGAAGACAACACACTGACAGGTGGAGAGATAACGTTCCCTTTACTGGTCTTCACGATATCTTCAATAAATGTCAAGAAGATGACAAGGCACTTTAAAATCCTGTTGTGACAGATGGACAATATTTACCACGAATTTCAAGAGCCACTTAACCATTTTTCCTTAATACCTGCCTCAAACTTGAAAAGGGTGATGATCTGTATCACTTTAATCTTTATCTTTCATTTGGCCCCCCTTTCACAAAATCTCAACCTCAGAAATTTCGATCTGTGCAAAACATGAACATTTTGTCATCCTTTATGCTTTCGGTAGCTTATAGGTGTAAAAAAACAAAGGGTTAGCCATCAGAAGGGTAGCTTGTGCCAGCTAACGACGCCTTGAGGAAAACGAATACGCTATCGAAAATGCTGAATTTTCCACTACTGTCCAAAACTGCAAAAAGAGACTTCCTTCGACCTACCTACTCCCGAGGGTCTTCATTTAGGTTCTCAACAACTTTAGCTAGAGCTCTTAAATCAGAATGTGCTCTTGGCTTAGGATTCTTTAGCCTCAGTTTGATCCTCAAACTTTTAATCACTTTAAGCAATTTACGATTTTCCTTGAGCAATTTCTTGTTCCTCTTCTGCTCCTTGACATGCATTTTAGCTAATCTTTCAAAACAATCCCTTACCTCATCTGAAGTGTTTCTTATAGTCTGGTTTTGGGATTTGATGACCCTCTCAATCATCTTCATCTCTGATATTTCTTCTTGGAGTTCTTCAACTTTTGATGGTTTGTTGACCTTGCTGTGCCTACTGGTTGATGTTTCAGAAATATCCAAGTCTGGGACCTCTGATGAAAAAGGTGCTTCTCTGAAAGCATCTTGTCCAGGAACCTCCCTTTCCCCTGGCTCCAAATCCTCCTCTGAATTTGTATAAGGCAGATTCAAAACGTTTTTACCAGAGGCATTTGTTTTCCCTTCTATATCTTGGCTAAAGATGAGCATCTTCTTGGCTTTCTTGGACTTTGAAGAAGAAATTGGGCCCTCTATAATTACTAGGGAAATGGCTCTCCTTTTTCTTTTACTGCTCTGTGGTGTCGAAAACTTAATGAGTGAAGTCTTCTTCTGGTCCTTGGGCTGGGGTTCTGGTTCAAATTCACCCCAAAAAAGAAGATACTCCCAACTCCTATGCATCTTCTGTAATTCTTGAAACACTATGAGTTTGATAAGACTATGATGGGAGAGTCTACTCTACACCTTGCTAGGTAGGGCCTGAACCTGGTGTGTCATCTTTGTTAGACTTTTGTGAAGGTAGAAGGGCAGATTTAGAGGACACCTACCTGTAAAATGATTCATAAGCTTGAAATGGTAGAACATCACTCTACTATATCTGCCTTCACATGTTATGTATACCTAGATGGCTTTGAGAAAACGTTGTCACTTCTCTTCCAAGTAGGATCTAGGGATATCCTTTTTCAAAGTGATACATTTGTGTTCGGGTTTGAGATAAGACCTGAAATCAATATATTTGATAGTGGTCGACTTGAACCATCTTTCACCGGTCCTTGGCATCTCTGTCACCGTTGCAATAACTGCTTCATCAACCTGTACTTCAATTGTTCCAACTTTGGCTTTGGCTCCGTCAAAGGTCAATGCGAAAGCTTCAGCCATGCCTTGATGAAATCCTTGGAGTTTTTCACAGAACCTATAACAACCAACGTCTCTGAACATCTGGAAAATATCAGGGTGAGATTCCATATAAGTTATGCCACTGAGCTCCTTCCTGAGCAAATTTCCTCCCTTCTTCATTTGCAATAACAATTGTCAATACCTGCACTACAACAAAAATGGACGTGGGAAGATGTAGTGGCACTGATAGGGAATGAATTGAAGTTCAGGTGAGGGAAAATGCGTGATATGGAGGAAAAATATTTGAATGAAAAACCCTTAATAAAGAATGAAAATCCAACCATAGTGATGATTGTGTCATTTGACCAAGACGAAAAGAAAAAACCACATGATGGATCAGGCAAAGACACATGATGCGAACTTATGGGGATCGGATCTACTAGATTGGGGTTATTAAATAATCATAACAGACAACAATCACTTGCCCAGATCGTTTATGATTTGATTTCAGTTGATTTCGGCAGCATTTGGGATGATGACGCTGTGTACCGATGGCGGTTTGAGAATCTGATGGGACAGTTTGACCGTTAATCGCCTGTGCTTTCGACAGCTTAAAACACCTCACACATATCGTTTTAGCTATCGAAAGAGACAACTTTCGGCAGCTTGGAATACTTTGAGAAAACACCCTTAACTGCCGCAAGTGAAAATTTAGATCTTTTCTAATAAAAATATAGACTCATCACTTTCTTTGGAAAAGATAGGTCTAAAGCCCCTCTTAAAAACCTCTAACCCAAAAAATCATTTGTCTAATGATCCATGTTGTTTCCCTACTGAACATAACTTGGAAAATTTTATGTCAAAAGGACAACAATACCAACGAGCCATGAACTTCATTATGACACCCACCAATCATATCTGGATGATCAGGTCTCTTATTATTATAGGATACTAACAGAGCCAAAGACCATGAGGACACTGTGATTTTCCTCTTGCTCAAGTGTGTCCTTCCTGTTCAAAAAATTGGTTGCCTGGCCAGACATCCGCAGAGCATCCTTGCCTAATAGTAAATCTTTGAAAACTGATACAAAGCCATTAAAAACTTCATAAAAACAATTGGAGGCCTTGTGACTCCACAGGGCCTCACACCAGAATGTTACTGGGTCAAATCCACAATTTATTTTATTGGAAAGAGAAAGTTTTGGAAACGAGCAGCAATGCACAATTGTGAAAATGAAGTAGGATGACATATAAAATTTATTCAATTCTTTGAATCGTGACAACTATGAATAGAGATCAATGGAAATTAGCTTCCCCCAATCGAAAATGTATTGTTCCTTGACTGTGAAATACAAAATATAAATAATTATATGGGAAATGCTTGCCGTGGATGCATGTCCCTTTATTCTTGTAAACAACCAAGCAATTTCCCGGAATGGATTTCTAAAGGAACTTACCTGCAACCTTGTGATATCTTCAGGAACTATTGTTGGGTCTTCGAGGAAGTCGGCTAAGATGTCCAACCCGTTATCATGTTTTTCTAGAAATTGCTTGCAGTCTTGTCCTCTGAACGTCAATGTTGGCTCCGCCAATTTTAACATCTCGCGGAAGACCTGAGGTGACAAACAAACAGGAGAATGATCACGCAGTGGAATAATTCTTTGGCTTGGAATATATTTTCCGGCACACCAAGAGACCACCTCCTTACAGTCAAAAACCTCAGGGACGCAGCCTACATGAGCGATTACAGAGCTCCAAATCACTTCACTCTGGGCAAAATGGGATGAATAGTAAAAGTATGCCCTGGACCACTAGAAGTTTTGGTCCTTGTGTGCGAAAATATTTATTGTATCTCCACAAAACTACTGTCGACCTGCTACCATAAGTCTACAAGAACGTTTTTTTGCTCCAGATGATGAATGAAATGAAAAATTGGAAGGGATAATATAACCCTTCGCAAATTTTGGTCCAAAGCGTGTGAATGGGAGATGTCCTCGAGATTTGCATTGATTAATGACAATTTGGACGGTTGTTGCATGATGTGTTGTTAACATTAAACACTAGTAATTGCATACATAGAAATGCAAACATGGAGGATATTGTAATGAGCGATTAAGCATTGTAGATTTCTTGAGCGGCCCAACACGATGACGCGTGTTCGAGATAAACAATTGGAAGGGACAAAATAAATCTCCACACATCTTGGTTTAATGTATAAGAATGGGAGATCTCCTCGAAAGTTTCACCCATTAAAGACAATGTTGATAGTTCTTGCATTGTTAGCATGAAAGGTTTCTAATTGCATAGTAAGAAAGTACGGAGGTCACGGGCACAGGAAAAAAAAAACTACAAAATAGGGTTGCAAGGTACAACCGTTGAAGGTGAGGGCGCAAGGGTCAAATTGTATGTCTCAGAAATTTTTAAGTGCAATACGCGTAACCTTGAAGAGGGTATGGTAGGACAGCCCATAGGGAAATTTGTATATGACTAGTAAGAGCATAACTAATGTATATCAGGAAGGATAGGAAGTTAGTGGGGATGGAAGGCGGTGAAAGATACTTTGAAGCATTTGTGAGTCATGGTAGAGTGAAGCTTGCGAGTTCGACGAGCCCACGCTGGAATTGTAGATCACGAAAGTTTTGAGTGCAAGATGTACATGATGCAACAAGAAGCAGAGTTCGAAACCGCGAACCCGCCAACCGTGGCCATAAAATTGGCCAAGTATGGAAAGCAACAATGGTCGGTCGGATTCGTCGTGTGATTATATAGATGGAGATAAATATATGTCAACCCGCCAACGTCGGAACCTGCGATCATAGAAAGGTGACTAAGTATATAACCACAAAGTGATAATACAAGGGAAGAAGAAAAGGGGAAAGGGACCAACGAGTCCGCGGTGGAATTGTAAATCATAGAAATTTTGAGTGCAATATGTATATCACAGAACAAGAAGTAGTAGAGTTTGAATGTGGCAACCCAAAACACTCACTAAGAATTGGAGATTTCGTGAACCCATGAATAGGAGGATCCAAAATAGGGTCACAAGGTCTGCCCAGAACATGTGAGGGCTCGAGGGTCAAATTGTATCGTATGGAACATTTGGATGCATAATTTGTAACACGGAAGAGGGGACGATGTTGAAACCCCGTAGTCAATTTCTATATTGCAAAGGGATGGATGCAAACTGTTTCGTATTACTTTGTCCAACTGTCACTTGTAAGAGTCACTAGTAAGAGCATAACCAATGTATATTAGGAAGCACATTTGTGAACTGTGGTATAATGAAGCTTGTGAGTTCGAGGAGTCTGTGGTAAATTGTAGATCACGGAAGTTTTGAGTGCAATATGTACATCACGGAACAAGAAGAAGCAGAGTTTGTGACTGCCAACCCAGCAACCGCGGCCATAAAATTGGCTAAGTATGGAAATTAATAGCGGTCGATCGAATTCCTTTGTGATTATATAGATGGAGATAAAGATGTCATCCCACCAATACTACAACCCGCGATCATAGAAAGGCAACTAAGTATATAACCAGAGAGCCATAATCCAGGGGAAGAAGAAAAGGGAAAAAGGAAAAAGGAGTCTGTGGTGGAATTGTAGATCATGGAAATTTTGAGTCAATCTGTATATTGCGGAGGGTCGGATGCCAACTGAGGCAGTGACAGATACTTTGAAACATTTGTGAACCATGGTACAACGAAGCTTGATGCCAACCCAAAACACTATCCAAGAGTTTCACATTTCATGAACCCGACAACAGGAGGATCCAAAATAGGTTGACAACGTGTCTGCATAAGACGCAAGTCCTCGATGTTCAACTTGTATCATTCCGAACATTTGAATGCATAATATGTAACACGGAAGAGAGGACGATGTCGAAATCCAGTAGTCAATTTGTATATTGTGGAGGGTGCGATGCCAGCTGTTTCGTACCTTTGTGTGTAGTTGTCACTACTAAGAGCTAACTTAGTATTGAAAATAAATTTTTAGATATTGTTAGATACTTCATAGGGATTAGCATCCGTAAACAATGGAAATCTCCACCCCACTAGCCCTACATTTCGTGTGTCAATTTGTATATCACGGAATTGGAAGCATTGTTTGGAGGACACTGGACAATAGAAGTGCAATGTGGAGCCAACCAGTCTGCTTGTCAATTTGTATATCGCGGAATTCTGGGTGCTATTTGTAAGACACACAACAATGGAGGCCCAATTTTGAGCCCGCCCTCCCGAGAACCCACGATCCAAAATCTCGTTAGGTATGAAATGCGGAATCCATACAAGCTCTATAAAATATCATGTCCATATTTTATAGTCCCATAATACACGGGAAGAAAAAAAGGAAAAAAGGATGGAGTAGTTTGCAGTGGAATTGTAGATCACGAAAATTTTAAGTGGAAGATGTATATAAAGAAACAAAAAGGAACAGAGTTCAATTGCACCAACTCAGAAAACGTGGGCATAAAATTCACTATGTATGAAAAGGAATAGAAAGCGGTCCAATTTGCCATGCGAGGATATAGATGGAGATGAAATTGGCGCCAACCCGGCAATCGTGGACATAAAATTGGCCAAGTATGGAAAGCAACATCGGTCGGTCAGATTTGTCATGTGATTATATAGATGGAGATAAAGATATCTCAACTCGCCAATGCTGGAGTTGCACATTTCGTGAACCCAGCAACAGGAGGATCCAAAACAAGTTGAGAAGGTGTCTGCAGAAGACGCGAGGCCCCAACGTTCAAATTGTATCGCTTCTGAACATTTGAATGCATAATTTGTAACACGAAAGAGCGGATGATGTCGAAATCCGGTAGTCAATTTGTATATTGTGGAGGGTACAATCCCAACTGTTTCGTACCTCCGTGTCCAGTTATCACTACTAAGAGATAATTTAGTATTGAAAATAATTTTTTAGATACTATTAGATACTTCATAGGGATTAGCATATGTAAACAATGGAAATCTCCACCCCGCCAACCCTGTATTATGTGTGTCAATTTGTATATCACAGAATTGGGAGCGTTGTTTGGAGGACATAGAAGAATAGAAGTGCAATTTTGAGTCAGCCAGTCCACAGTTCCACTTATCAATTTGTATATCGTGGAATTCTAGGTGCTATTTGTAGGGAACGAAACAATGGAGGCTCGATTTTGAGCCCGCCCGCCCGAGAATCCGCGATCCAAAATTTCGCTAGGTATGGAATGAGGAATCCGTACATGCTCTATAAAATATCATGTCCATATTTTATAGTCCCATAATACACAGGAAGAAAATAAGGGAAAAAGGACGAAGGAGTTCGCAATGGAATTGTAGATCATGGAAATTTTGAGTAGTAGATGTATATGACGGAAAGAGAAGCAGCAGAATTCAATTGCACCAACTCACAGAAGAACATATAGTGTTTTATTATTAATGAAAATGATTTCGAACCCCTGTCGAGTTCTCACCAGTTAAGGCATAAATTGCAGATCACAGAAGTATCTTTCATACCACTGTGTCCACTTGTCACTAGTAAGAGCATTGTTATGTATATCAGTAAAGACGTGAAGTTGTTGGGGATGGAAAGAAGCAATAGATACTTTGAACGAATTTAATGTATACGAGGAACTCACGGTGGAATTGTAGATCACGGATGTTTTGAGTGAAATATGTATATACCAAAACAATAAGCAGTTGGGTTCACAAGCGGTGGCCATAAAATTGGCTAAGTATGGAAAGGAACAACGGTCAGTCAAATCCATCGTGTGAGGATATAGATGGAGATGAAGACATGTCAGCCCGCCAACTCTGGAACTGGATACCATAAAAAGGGCACTAAGTATATATCCAGAAAGTGATAATGAGCGGGAAGAAGAAAAGGCCAGTTTGTATGGGTCAATTCGTCAACTGCGGCCATAAAATTGCCTAGGTATGGAAAGGTACAGCGGTCGGTCGGATTTGTCATGTGAAGATACAAATGGAGATGAAGATATGTCAGCCCGCGAACCCTGCAACCTCCCATCATAGAAAGAAAATTAAGTATAAAACCAGAAATCCATAATGGACGGGAAAAGAAAAAGGGGAAAAGGGATAAGTATCTGACAGTCGAAAAAACCTTTTTTTTTCATTTATTAATGGCAATGTTTTCGAACCCCTGCTAGGTTCTCACTAGTAAAAGCATAAATTGCATAGCACTGAAGTTCTTTGGCTGCAAGATGTATATGACGGAACATGGTACATAGGTGTTGGGTACCGTGAACCCGAGGCCTCGTGGCCAAATAACTGGCTAAGTATTGGCCAAGAGAAAGGTTTGATATCTATTTCAATAGTATTCATACTAGTATCTACCAATGGAGAAATTTTTCATACTTATCTGAATAGTATTCATACTAATATATATTAATGGATTGTTTTTGTTTCAAATGCAAATGATCTCCCAATTTGCAGGATGCTCTTCGATTCACAAATTTCGTTGAAACCACGAAAATTTTGACTGCAAGATGTACATAGCGCAACAAGAAACATGAATTTGCATTGTGGTCTCAACAAGATAAACTCCTTATCATCTATTCATCTTTTATTCCTTGCAATGACATGAGAAAACGCCATCTCTCCATAAACATAAATATCTAAATTAAATTAAATGCAATCAAAATGTGGTGTGACTTAAGTAATTAAGACAACTTCAGTCATTCCTTTATTAATGCCAATCTTTTCGAATGTCTGGTCAGTTACAAGTAGTTAAAGCATAAATTGCATACTATGGAAGTTATTTGGCTACAAGACGTATATGACAGAACAAGGAACATAGTTTTTTAATACCGCAAACCCAAACATAATTGCCTAAGATTTGCCGAAGAGGAATTTTTTTGTATTTATTCCAATACTACTAATATTAGTATATATGCACGGATATTATCAAATAGAAGAAGCTGCAATATATCCAACATATTGAATAGGAACATTGTGTCAACACTTGATCTGCCTTGTTGTAACTCATTAATTCATTCTATTTATGGAACCCGAAGAATGGAAGCAAGACGGGTCCTCCAATTTCTTTCTTTAAATACAGGGTCGGTGCCACATAAGTATGGCTTATGAAAAATTATTCTTAAATGTAAAATGTAAAGAAAGAACAGATCAGGATTTATTTAGATTGACGTAGTGGGCAGCAGAAATAAAATCTTGTTGTTCATGTTTAATGACACAGGGGAAGAAGGTACAAAATACAATTAAAACAAATACCAGAAATTGGAAAATACTATTAAAAATAAACCAAAATTATTCTATATTCAAATAAGATGGGTTACAAAATACAACTGAGGCTATTTGCGACAACAATTGTGATTTCGCTTGCCACCGACCAATAAAAAATATGTACATTGATGAAGCTTCTTGACATTTTTCTTGACGTTCAAACTCTTTATTTGTAAAAAATGAGTTGAATATCAATTTTGGGTTTTGTACTTAATCGGTGCTGCCAACCACATCTATCCCATTTTTTTGAATACCTTGTCTCTTCCGGATATGGCCTTCTTGCAATGGCTACTTATTCAACATTCCATTCTTTGTCGAGTATTAATTTCCCTCTGTCATCAAAAAGTTGGGGTTTAAGGTGATTTCCTTACAATGTTCCTGACCCTTGACATCCGAGACAACTTAGAAATGTGATTCAACCCGATTTCAAAGTGGACGGAGTCGTTTTATGTCACAACAGCTATGGCAGGGGAAAAAATATCAAGTATGTAGTGACTGGTATTCTCCTTGTATTTGATCATCTGTTTGGTTGAAAAGCCTGCTTGAAGATTTGTATGTTGAACTTCTTTGTTTTATTACAGTAAATTGGAAGAAACGTCCAACCCAGATGCAAAATGCAAATCTGTTGAGGTACATAACTTCTTCGGGCAACAGAGGTGTGGCAAGTGTATAAAATGTTGCAGAATGCACCAACACAGGTCTGGAAAGTGTATCAAATGTTGCAGATGGCATAAGAATATATCTTTCCTCATAGCAGTGAAGGTATGGCGGCCCACAGAAAGGTATGGAATGTTCGTAGGTGGTGCCAAATATGAGGAGTCTGTAACTACATCCAGAGGAAACCGAACAAACTTTGAAAAAGAACATGGCTTTCTATCAAGTCAGTTATTAGACCCACATGTAGCTCATCAAACTTTGAAATAAAAACTTTTGTAGTGATAATATGTCATTTTATCCACCCATACATTTTTGTTACCCACCTCTGGTTACATTCGGAAATGGAGTAATATTTCGGGTCATTTACGAACATGACAGGCCATTTTGCAAGCCACTGTAAATGCACTGCCCCCAAGGAAGACAAATTCTTGTGGGATCTGTACAATTCTATACACTTGCCAAATCTTTGTTGTTGGAAGAAGCTATATACTTAAACGAATAACTATTTTTCACATGACCTCAAAATCCATTACAATTCCTAGCAAGAAAACAAAGAAGTTCAACAAACAAATCTCCAGGCAACCTTTTCAACCAACCAAAGCATCAAACACAGGCAGAACACCAACCAGAACATACTTGTTCTTTTTTTTTCCTCCTCTCTAAGTTTCTCTTGTATAACATACTTTTTTTTACTCAAAGCTCACGTCACATAAAACCAATCTCTCTTCTTTAATCTACCCCTCAATCGCATCTCTAAGTTGTCTTACATGTCCATGACCAGGAACATTAGAACGAAGGCACCCTAAAGCGCAACTCTTTGATGATAGAGAGAAATGACAATAAGTATTTAAAAGCAATGTTGGATGATATTCCACAGATTTTGTGTTGATTTGTTTTCATGACAAATGTTCTCGATATTTTTGCCTATTAATGCCAATCTTTTCGAATATGTATGTTGAATAGTGACTAACAACACGTATTAAAATTCCCATATCCGAGTAGATTCTCAAATTTGAGATCTAATATATGCACATTATTAAAGAGGGACACGACGTCAAGGCCTCTGTGGGTTACGCATTCGTGAACTATGCTGAAGCTTTTAAGAAAACTAAAACAACAGAAGCAAAAAAAAAAACTATTTTTGCAAATTCAAAATGCAGGCAAAAAGAAATTACCAGATCCCATAATATTCATCTGTCTATTCATTTTAATTGGAGATGTCCTCGAGATTTCCATTTATGAAAGCCCATCTTTTCTAACCTGTTTGGTCGGTTCTGACTTTTGAAAGCATATTTAATGTGTATTGGGAAGCGCGAAAGCTAGCGGGGATGGAGACCTGTGTAACAGATGTTACTACTATTTTTCTGTGTTTTTTTGCACGAGCGTATGTAAAATGTACATAAAGAAAAGTAATTCGAGAATGTTATTTTTTTTGGACATGAGCCCTTGAAATTCAAATAGTCCGCAAGTCTGATTGTCAATTTGTATATCGCGGAACTCTTAGTGCTATTTGTAGGATACAGAACAACAGAAGCCCAATTTAGAGCTCGCTACCCCAAGAACCCATGATCCAAAAAATGCTTTCTATTTTTATTTTATTTTGTCTACCAACGTATGTAAAACGTACGTAAAGTAAACTATTTCAAGAATGCTAATTTTTTTGGACATAGGGCCCTTAAAATTCAAATAGTCTGCAAGTCCAATTGTCAATTTGTATATCCCAGAACTCTCTGATTGTCAATTTTCAGCCGGTCACCCTGAGAATCCGCAATGCAAAAACTAGCTAAGTATGGGATGAGGGCTCCATGCATGCTTTATATATCTACTTTATAAAATCACATATTTCCTATGTTTAATTTATGTTGTCCGGGAAACCTATAATTTGATAAATTTCAATCTCTTCTGTCCAAGAGCCCTTCTTTTAAAGAAAAATAATTTGGGAATGCTAATGTATACACCAAACATGACCTTTCATAGTTCGATACAACGTATTCATGAAGTTGCATCCATAAAACTAGCTAAGTATGAAACCGAACGACGGTTGGTCGGAATGATCATGGAACTCTTTGTGCTATTAGCAGGGCACGGAACAACAGAAGCCCAATTTTCATCCCGCCACCTCGAGAACCCGCGATCATTAACTTATGTTGTCCAGGAAACCTATAATTTGATAAACTGCATTCTCTTATGTCCAAGAGCCCTTCTTTTAAAGAAAACTAATTCAAGAAAGCTAATGTATACATCGAACACGACCTGTCATAGTTCAATAGAACCTATCCGCGAAGTCGTGTCCATAAAACTGGCTAAGTATGCAATTGAACATCAGTCGGTCGAAATGACCACAGAAATGTGAGAAACTATAGAGTCGGAAATGTAGTTTACAAGAGGAAAATAAAAGGGAGAGAACATATATATCACCCACACAGCAAAAGGTACTCTCATAACTATGAAACCATAGTAACATTGAATCCATGGAAAAAGCATCGGAAGCTATGAAATATACTTTGAGGCCGGCAAACTCTACTTCAACGTGTAAGGGATGCAATTTACATCGCCTGCAATTTTTTAGTCTATTATTTTATCTTAATAGTATTCTATGAAAACTCCACTGCAAAAAAATGTAACCAGAGATCCAATTGTGGATGTGACATCCCAACATTGAAAACCCTGGGAAAACAAGAACAAGCAACAAATAAGAAACCAGCTAAGAAGCACCAAAAGGTCCAAGAGCAGGCGCAGGACTAGAACCCTGCAAAGTTGAATCAAGCAACAATAAACAACATACAATGAAAAAAGAAACAAGAAACAACCACTCCCCTAAGAATGATGTTATTCCAATCGCGATTACAGAAACCCAAATGTGCAAACTGCAACAACACGAACAGACAAGCAAGAACAACAACAACATGCAAATAAGAAATCAATGCCATGCAAAAAACAAGCATGGACCAGTGAACCAGCAATGTCGTTGGAGCATATAAATTTTAAAAACGGAAGAAAATGTCTTGTAACAAGCCTGTTAAGTAACCATTCAACACTACCAAGCCTATTAGGTAAACATTTAAGTCTGTCAGAAATGCTCTGTAAACATTTAAGAAAAAAATTCAATGTGGCAGGTCTCTGACATATCCCAAAAAAAATATTATATTTTTTGTAAAAATAGTTTGAACCCCAGAGAATGTATTGGAAGGAAAAACTTTGGATATGCCACCATATCAAACATATCCATAAATTTACCTAGCATAAAATGCTAAACCAAACATTCGAATTAATGCTAGCATTAATCCACCTTTGACGAATGCATAACAAAATATATGATTCAAAAAGACCACATACGACCGAATAATTTGGATATGCCAACATATATAACATTGGGAATAGAGAAGCCGACAATAAGACCTCCAATCCCTTGTCCAATCAGATCATGACAAATATGGTGCTTTTTTAATATAAAAATCGATGTTTTCAGTTCCCTCGTTCCAACAATAGATAATATGGAAATATTTGTGGTCAAAGGACAGAATAATATGAAGTCGACGATTTATCAATCGCTATAGTCCCTCTATGCCTATGGCAGGGACTAATAATTTAGTTGCATTAAATATACTTAAATCTATATACAACGACTTCTTCTTCAAAGTAACAACAAGTACTAAATAACTTATCTCTCTTTCATTTTCTTCTTGAAAGTAACATTACTAAATAATTTAGTTGCATTGAATATACTTGAATCTATATACATGCCATTGATACATGGGAAGCACCTATATTATCAATAAACTCCAAATTTTTATTTTCCAATTTCTTCAAGAAATATGAAACATGTTCAAAACCAACTCCAAATATATCTCACAAGAATCTCTAGTGAAAAAGTTCAATAAGAACAACTAATGGCATACCAATAATAGATGTTATATCAATATGTTCCTCTTAAAATTGTTGACTCAATTTATTTAATTTAGGAATAACTTCAACACTCAAATGGATACAAAACTAAACTTGAAATATTGTTCCCATTTCATACATCCTTGTAACATCATGTTTTCATTCATGTAACAATGTTTGCATGATTTTAACAAGCCTGTTCATCACATATCTCCTAAAAATCCATTAGATTTGATGAACTTGAAACAAGTCCAACAAACTCTTAAATTTTCCATGCCTCTTTTTAGATTTTACTAGCCATGAATCTATTTTATTACCTAGATTATTAATATAATTAAACTTAGGAAAATAATTTCAAGCATATGTTATGGCTAAGGCCTCACCATGTGTTACACAATGAATACATAACAAATGAGGCCATTCACAAAGCAACTTAGCATTCAAACCTTCACAAATACCTCTCATAAATGAAGCTCTATTTGACCCAAAACTCACAATTTGATGTTTTGGTAAATTCATCTCAGATGATAACCCTCATAGTCCTTCATACATGGATTATGTAATGTTGTTTTTTATTTTCAAAAGTTGAATAATTTTTTTCATGGCCCACCCTCTTCACTTATCCATTAGATATGAAATATAAACAATAAGGGGTTTCTCCATTGTTTTATGTGTGCATCAACTAAAATTGAATAAAAAGGAATAAAAAGGACCGGAGAAAATTTTTACCTTTAAATTTTCCAATAAACCTCATCTTTCTACAAGTAAATCTCTCTTTAGGATGTAATATTAGTATATGAAGAATATTCTTTGGTTAATATCATATTGAGAGTTCCCTTATATGTGTGCAGGTCACATAAGTCTTTGTGCATTTCTAAAGCTAGATCTTTTATAGCCACAAACTACATAGTTTCTATAAAGTTAATTATTCTAGATTTCTCAACATCTAACATAAGTTCAATATGCTTTGGGACCCGTAAATATGGTTGCCTCAATTCATATCTCAATAGTTGAATTGAGTGTTTATGAGCCTCAAATGAGGCATGAACATTTAAGACTCAAATGAGTGGAATGCACTGCTAACTTCCCTTGAAAATGGTGT
Organism: Picea glauca; assembly: GCA_000966675.3. Lineage (NCBI taxonomy): Eukaryota > Viridiplantae > Streptophyta > Pinopsida > Pinales > Pinaceae > Picea > Picea glauca. Next base: position 60,187 of record JZKD02S0078661.1, on the reverse strand, counting down.
ATCTCCTTTGAATTTAACACACCATAAACACTTGACTTTCCCTTCACCATTTGGACCCTATTATCGAATAAGTTCACTTGTGCATTAACTTCCATGCATGTTTGAATGATATTTTGAAAACTACTCCTTTACCTTTCTTTTTTTAGAGGATGTTCTTCCTCAATATTCTTATCAATTAAATCTATGTCTTCTTCAATATTTACATCACGTTTGTTCAAGTTAAGAGCATCATCTTGATGTTTTTTAGGTGGACCATTTCCAGATAGTTTTTCTCTATAAATTATCTCATTAGAAAATTCATTCGTGACTCTCATATAAACCCATCAAAATATTTTAAATTGTGAATGCAATTGGGGAAATGAAAGTCTTAGAATATCTACAATTTCTCTACAAGTTTATACCCTGAAAACATTTTAAAAAAATATTAAAATAAATATTAAAAGGTTTATTATTTTTACATAACAACAAATGAAGCACCATTAAAAAAAAACATGTAAAGAAAAGTATTCCAAAAAAAAAAAAATTATGTAGCATCTTCGTATCTTTGGAACTAGAAAATATAGTCAATTGTTTTTTACTTGGAAAACATGTTATAAAACAATAATGGAGATTCCAAAATAAAACAAAAACAGAAAAATGGAAAAATACATATTTTTACAAAAAGTGTGGGAGCTAGAGTTCCATGTGGAGTATGAATTACATTGCTTGTATATCTATAATAGCATAAATAAACTATCCAATTATCAATTTCTACTAAATTCAATCAAACTAAATTTTCTCTACCTTCATCTTCATGAAAAAGGGAAAACCCTAGCAATTATTTTCATCTATTGTGCATATGTAAAGATAATCTTGATTCATCGTGTAAAGATAATTGTCCATATGTAAAGATAATCTTTATTCATTGTGTAAAGATAATTATATGTAAAGAAAATCTTGGTTAGTGTTTAGAAAAATTGATACCCATCATTATAACAATCAATCAATAAATTACACATAAAGTAAATAATCCACATTAACATCAATAATATAAATATTTCAATCTTGTAATACTAATAATGATAACAAAAATCTTTACATGTAAATCATATAACATTATCCCATTGTTATATTTAATTATATATAAATTATTTATACTTTATATAACATTATCCCCATTGTTATATCTAATTATATATAAATTACTTATACTTTAAGCTTTAAAGTAGAGTGAAATAGTTCTCATTATGAAATATCGATTGTAAAATATAAATCACCACAATTTAGTAAATTGTAATGCTATAGAAACTTGAAAAATAAAATAGTCATTAAACCTGAAAAATAAAATAGTCATTAAACATGGTTGGTGAGAAACTAAAAAAATAAAAAACTATAATGAATTGCAATTTTAGAGGTCAAAAGAATTTTATCTTAATCCTAAGTCTCCTTTCTATTTCCCTAATCTCCCCACCTAATCCTTATCCATTAGTCTCTTCTCTATTTCCCAAATCTCCCCACTTAATCCTCATCCATTCATAGCTTTTCAATAACATTAAAATGTCTTTATTTAATTAAACCCCTCCCAAAATGCATAAATATATTCAACTGAATGCATACAAATAACACAATAAAATTAAACTAAATTGCAATTGTGCTTCTTTTAAATGTTTAATGACGTTAGGCACTGGTCATCCATCTAACACATTTAGTTAAAATAAATAAATTTAATTAAACCATAAATATGCTCTCTAAAACCACGTGAAGGCATACATACTGCACATGAAATACCATAAAAATTTATTGTTCCCATTGTCCAACAAAATACAAATTACAAAATTAAATTAAACTAAATTACAATTGTCCCTCTTTCAAATGTTTAATGATGTTAGGCACTAGTCATCCATATAATACATTTAGTTAAAACAAATAAATTTAATTAAACCATAAATATGC
>JZKD02S0078661.1:4712-15108 GCA_000966675.3 Picea glauca | reverse complement strand
GGAAGTCAAAATCCTCGGTATTAGCAAGAGATTGGGATATATTTAAAAATATTTTTTTCAAAATATTTTAGGATATGGATGAGAATGAAGTTTTTTCCAAACTTACTCGATTGCAACAATATGGCATTGTGGAGGAATATTTTTGTGATCTACATATATTGGCCACTCACATTGAAGACCTATCCAATGAAAAATTACTATGATTTTTCGTATCATGGTTGAAAGAAAGTATAAAAAATGAACTCAAATTACTAGATATCAAATATGTAGAGCAAGTGTGACAAAAATATTTTTTCCATTAGATACAAGGAAGGGAAAAAATCAACATTTTAAATGCCACACACCGAATTGGAGTCCAATCCATAAATGCAAGGACAAATATTTCTACCATTTCAAAATAAATAACAATGATAGAAAAAGATAAGGAAGCAAATGATGATTCCACATTTGATACAAAAACCGACAATGAAGAACCCAGTGGTTAACAACCTATCCTAACACTCTTTATTGCCTTAATCTCTATTGGTGGTCGGTGTGGAGGTTGTTGAGAGATTCAATGAGATGGGGTGAATTGTTATTACTTTGGGGCATTCTCACCTGCATTCTTACAAAGTAGAGAAGGAAAACAGAAGAAGCATCCCTAAGATGATGTTGAGGAAACTAGTTCTTTATGTATGGCTAAGGATTAAAGCTATCATGTAAATTTTGATGTTCTATGAAATATGTTGGACCATAATTTATAATAAAATAGAAGTTCATTGAGGTTTTTATGAAGTAAAGAATTGTTATAGTAGAGATATCTCTAAGAAGGATTGAATCTTTTTTGTGGTGGAGACACAAAAGGTGATGATTACTAAATGAGAGTGAACAAAAGATGGGATGCTCTAGAGGCCAGACCCAATACTTATGTTTAGTCATTGATTGATCACTAGAACAACTTTTGGGAGCTAAAACCAAAGGTAGAGGCCATTCAATTGAAGTGTTGGTTGCTATTTTTTTGTAAACAGTGAGGCCATGGAATTTGTGAAAGAGGCGATAGAAGAAGTCGTAACCTAGGTTGAAGATTGAAAAATTCATGGAGTAAGTTGATTGAATGATCAAAATTGGCATGGGTATTTTCCATGGAAAAGAAGAGCGCCTAGATGAAAGGTAGACTTCGAATAAGTTTCTGGAATTTCTAGACATTGTAAATGTCTCCCTAGGCATAGAGAAAAATATATTTGATTTATAGCTAATAAGAATTTGATAGAAGAGTAAATTATGAGAGGTGTATGAGTGGTTGAGATCATATTAATGCAATCCCGTGGATGCATACGACCATAGGTGAATGCAATTTCTTTTGTGTAGAATCGTATTAGTTAACATATTTTGGATAGAAAAATGCAAGTTTGCTTGTGTAAAATCTTATTAGTTAACATGTTTTGTATAGAAAAATACATTCTAGTTGCATATATGTCTCATTTTTTCTTGACAACATTGTTGTTTGATCATGATATATATTTATTCTTAATGTTTTAAGACCATGGACTATTCTTTTATTATAGTAAGTAAGCTAAAGCTCTTATGTAAAACAACTCCTATACTTACACCAATTTTTAGGAGGCCTACATGAAATGGCTTTAATTCTAAATCCTTCACTGTATATTGTAATTCGTCCAGGTTCTGCTTCAGACAAGCAATCCAGAGGCCTTAAATAATTCATCAACCTTTTGATGGTGTCAGGCTGTTAGCCATGTCAAATAACATCGAGGACAAATCATGCACAACATTTAGAAGTTATGGGAAAGTTGCTTACATTAAATGTGGAGATATTTGTCAATCCACCACTAGGGAAACTAAAGCACCTGATCACCCGATTGTAGAGCCGACAAGAGCCTTGTGAGATGGAGGACTCCGCAATTATCCTTTTCTGTCTATTAAGTCAACAATCCTTGTCCATTGCGGTGCTGATGAGAGATTGGGAGGCGAGATGGTTGGGGGCATAGTCTAAATAATATATTTTTTCAAATTTTTTAGGTTTTAGGTTTTGTTTTTTCATTAGTTTTTGTTGGAAATTTGGTTGTAAATTTGTAAATTTGAAAGAAGAGATGAAATTGCAGATATTGGTTGTTGGGATTGAATAGTTTAAATAGATTAATGGTTTTTCAAGTTGCTGGATTCATCTAAACATCAAAATTGCAATTTAAACAATGTAAAATTGCAATTTTACCCAACAATTCAATCACAAAATTCAATAATAATTATCAAAAAATAAAAAATCTAATAAATAAATAAACTACTCCCTTAGAAATTATGTTGCTGCAGAAAGTGTATACATCATCAAATCACCTTGATATATACACCATGATATATCTGATAATGTATGTATATGCCACCTGCTACAACATTCAATGCTACATAGCAAGTTGTATATTGCTCGCAGAGGAGAAGGGGATGATGTCAAGTCAATGGATTGCAGTCTCTCACCTCCACAATTTTTCCTCTGTTGTTGATCTCTGCCTTAGATTGTACGACCCTCTTGTATTTCCTCATAATTTATTTTGTTTGGGAATATAAATTTTTATGGTATCTCATGTTAGAACATATTTATGGTTTAATTAAATTTATTTGTACTAAATGTGTTAAATGGATGACCAATGACTAACATCATTAAACATTTGAAAGAGGCACAATAAATGTGTTGGATGGATAACTAATGCCGAACATCATTAAACATTAAACATTTGAAAGAGACACAATAAATGTGTTGGATGGATGACGAGTGCCTAACATCATTAAACATTTGAAAGATGCACAATTGCAATTTAGTTTAATTTTATTGTGCAATTTGTATGCATTCATATGGTCTTGCTGAATATATTTATTCATTTTGGCCGGGGTTTAATTAAACAACTTCTTTTTAATTTTATATACAACATTCAATGTTGCAGGCATTATCTCATGTGCAATATGTATGCCTTCACGTAGGCATTATCTCATGTGCAATATGTATGCCTTCACGTGGTTTTGCATAGCATATTTATGGTTTAATTAAATTTATTTGTTTTAACTAAATGTATTATATGGATGACTAGTGCCTAACATCATTAAACATTTGAAAGAGGGACAATTGTAATTTAGTTTAATTTTATTGTGTAATTTGTATTTTGTTGGACAATGGGAACAATAAATTTTTATGGTATTTCATGTGCAGTATGTATGCCTTCACGTGGTCTTGTAGAACATATTTATGGTTTAATTAAATTTATTTATTTTAACTAAATGTGTTAGATGGATAATCAGTGCCTAACGTCATTAAACATTTAAAAGAGGCACAATTGCAATTTAGTTTAATTTTATTGTGTTATTTGTATGCATTCAGTTGAATATATTTATGCATTTTGGGAGGGGTTTAATTAAATAAAGTCGTTTTAATGTTATTGAAAAGCTATGAATGGATGAGGATTAGGTGGGGAGATTTGGGAAATAGAGAAGAGACTAATGGATAAGGATTAGGTGGGGAGATTAGGGAAATAGAAAGGAGACTTAGGATTAAGATAAAATTCTTTTGACCTCCAAAATTGTAATTCATTATAGTTTATTTTTTTAGTTTCTCACCAACCATGTTTAATGACTATTTTATTTTTCAAGTTTCTATAGCATTACAATTTACTAAATTGTGTTGATTTATATTTCACAATAGATATGTCATAATGAGAACTATTTCACTCTACTTTAAAGCTTATAGTATAAGTAATTTATATATAATTAGATATAACAATGGGGATAATGTTATATAAAGTATAAGTAATTTATATATAATTAAATATAACAATGAGATAATGTTATATGATTTACATGCAAAGATTTTTGTTATCATTATTAGTATTACAAGATTGAAATATTTATATTATTGATGTTAATGTGGATTATTTACTTTATGTGTGATTTATTGGTTGATTGTTATAATGATGGGTATCAATTTTTCTAAACACTAACCAAGATTTTCTTTACATATAATTATCTTTACACAATGAATCAAGATTATCTTTACATATGAACAATTATCTTTACATCATGAATCAAGATTATCTTTACACAATGAATCAAGATTATCTTTACATATGGACAATTATCTTTACATGATGAATCAAGATTATCTTTACATACGATTATCTTTACATATGCACAATAGATGAAAATAATTGCTAGGGTTTTTCTTTTTCATGAAGATGAAGGTAGAGAAAATTTAATTTGATTGAATTTAGTAGAAATTGATAATTGGATAGCTTATTTATGGTATTATAGATATACAAGCAATGTAATTCATACTCCACATGGAACTCTAGCTCCCACAGTTTTTGTAAAAATATGTATTTTTCCATTTTTTTTTTTGTTTAATTTTGGAATCTCCATTATTGTTTTATAACATGTTTTCCAAGTAAAAAACAATTGACTATATTTTCTAGTTCCAAAGATATGAAGATGCTACATAATTTTATTTATTTATTTATTTTTTTTTTCTGAATACTTTTCTTTACATGTTTTTGTTTATTGGTGCTTCATTTGTTGTTATGTAAAAATAATAAACCTTTTAATATTTATTTTAATATTTTTTTGAAAATGTTTTTAGGGTATAAACTTGTAGAGAAATTGTAGATATTCTAAGACTTTCATTTCCCCAACTACATTCACAATTTAAAATATTTTGATGGGTTTGTATGAGAGTCATGAATGAATTTTCTAATGAGATAATTTATAGAGAAAATATCTGGAAATGGTCCACCTAAAAAACATCAAGATGATGCATTTAACTTGAACAAACATGATGTAAATATTGAAGAAGACATAGATTTAATTGATAAGAATATTGAAGAAGAACATCCTCTAAAAAAAGAAAGGTAAAGGAGTAGTTTTCAAAATATCATTCAAACATGCATGGAAGTTAATGCACAAGTGAACTTATTCGATAATAGGTCCAAATGGTGAAGGGCAAGTCAAGTGTTTATGGTGTGTTAAATTCAAAGGAGATACACCATTTTCAAGGGAAGTTAGCAGTGCATTCCACTCATTTGAGTCTTAAATGTTCATGCCTCATTTGAGGCTAAAAAACACTCAATTCAACTATTGAGATATGAATTGAGGCAACCATATTTACGGGTCCCAAAGCATATTGAACTTATGTTAGATGTTGAGAAATCTAGAATAATTAACTTTATAGAAACTATGTAGTTTGTGGCTATAAAAGATCTAGCTTTAGAAATGCACAAAGACTTATGTGACCTGCACACATATAAGGGAACTCTCAATATGATATTAACCAAAGAATATTCTTCATATACTAATATTACATCCTAAAGAGAGATTTACTTGTAGAAAGATGAGGTTTATTGGAAAATTTAAAGGTAAAAATTTTCTCCGGTCCTTTTTATTCCTTTTTATTCAATTTTAGTTGATGCACACATAAAACAATGGAGAAACCCCTTATTGTTTATATTTCATATCTAATGGATAAGTGAAGAGGGTGGGCCATGAAAAAAATTATTCAACTTTTGAAAATAAAAAACAACATTACATAATCCATGTATGAAGGACTATGAGGGTTATCATCTGAGATGAATTTACCAAAACATCAAATTGTGAGTTTTGGGTCAAATAGAGCTTCATTTATGAGAGGTATTTGTGAAGGTTTGAATGCTAAGTTGCTTTGTGAATGGCCTCATTTGTTATGTATTCATTGTGTAACACATGGTGAGGCCTTAGCCATAACATATGCTTGAAATTATTTTCCTAAGTTTAATTATATTAATAATCTAGGTAATAAAATAGATTCATGGCTAGTAAAATCTAAAAAGAGGCATGGAAAATTTAAGAGTTTGTTGGACTTGTTTCAAGTTCATCAAATCTAATGGATTTTTAGGAGATATGTGATGAACAGGCTTGTTAAAATCATGCAAACATTGTTACATGAATGAAAACATGATGTTACAAGGATGTATGAAATGGGAACAATATTTCAAGTTTAGTTTTGTATCCATTTGAGTGTTGAAGTTATTCCTAAATTAAATAAATTGAGTCAACAATTTTAAGAGGAACATATTGATATAACATCTATTATTGGTATGCCATTAGTTGTTCTTATTGAACTTTTTCACTAGAGATTCTTGTGAGATATATTTGGAGTTGGTTTTGAACATGTTTCATATTTCTTGAAGAAATTGGAAAATAAAAATTTGGAGTTTATTGATAATATAGGTGCTTCCCATGTATCAATGGCATGTATATAGATTCAAGTATATTCAATGCAACTAAATTATTTAGTAATGTTACTTTCAAGAAGAAAATGAAAGAGAGATAAGTTATTTAGTACTTGTTGTTACTTTGAAGAAGAAGTCGTTGTATATAGATTTAAGTATATTTAATGCAACTAAATTATTAGTCCCTGCCATAGGCATAGAGGGACTATAGCGATTGATAAATCGTCGACTTCATATTATTCTGTCCTTTGACCACAAATATTTCCATATTATCTATTGTTGGAACTAGGGAACTGAAAACATCGATTTTTATATAAAAAAAACACCATATTTGTCATGATCTGATTGGACAAGGGATTGGAGGTATTATTGTTGGCTTCTCTATTCCCAATGTTATATATGTTGGCATATCCAAAGTATTCGATCGCATATGGTCTTTTTGAATCATATATTTTGTTATGCATTCGTCAAAGGTGGATTAATGCTAGCATTAATTCGAATGTTTGGTTTAGCATTTTATGCTAGGTAAATTTATGGAAATGTTTGATATGGCGGCATATCCAAAGTTTGGCCTTCCAATACATTCTCTGGGGTTCGAACTATTGTTACAAAAAATATAATATTTTTTTTGGGATACGTCAGAGACCTGCCACATTGAATTTTTTTCTTAAATGTTTACACAACATTTATGACAGACTTAAATGTTTACCTAATAGGCTTGGTAGTGTTGAATGGTTACTTAACAGACTTGTTACAAGACATTTTCTTCTGTTTTTAAAATTTATATGCTCCAGCGACATTGCTGGTTCACTGGTCCATGCTTGTTTTTTGCATGGCACTGATTTCTTATTTGCATGTTGTTGTTGTTCTTGCTTGTCTATTCATGTTGTTGCAATTTGCACGTTTGGGTTTCTGCAATCGCGATTGGAACAACATCGTTCTTGGGGGAGTGGTTGCTGCTTGTTTCTCTTTTCGTTGTATGCTGTTTATTGTTGCTTGATTCAACTTTGCAGGGTTCCGGTCCCGTGCCTACACTTGGGACTTTTGGTGCTTCTTAGCTGGTTTCTTATTTGTTTCTTGTTCTTGTTTTCCCAGGGTTTTCAATGTTAGGATGTCGCATCCATGATTGGATCTCTGGTTACATTTTTTTGCAGTGGAGTTTGCATAGAATACTATTAAGATAAAATAATAGACTAAAAAATTGCAGGTGATGTAAATTGCATCTCTTACACTTTGAAGTAGAGTTTACCGGCCTCAAAGTATATTTCATAGCTTCCAATGCTTTTTCCATGGATTCTGTGTTACTATGGTTTCATAGTTATGAGAGTACCCTTTGCTGTGTGGGTGATATAGATGTTCTCTCCCTTTTGTTTTCCTCTTGTAAACTATGTTTCTGACTCTATAGTTTCTCATGTTTCTGTGGTCATTTCAAACGACTGCTGTTCGATTGCATACTTAGCCAGTTTTATGGACGCGGCTTCGTGGATAGGTTCTATCGAACTATGACAGGTCGTGTTCGATGTATACATTAGCTTTCCTGAATTAGTTTTATTTAAAAGAAGGGCTCTTGGACATAAGAGAATGCAATTTATCAAATTATAGGTTTCCTGGACAACATAAGTTAATGATCGTGGGTTCTCGGGGTGGGGGGATGAAAATTGGGCTTCTGTTGTTCTGTGCCCTGCAAATAGCACAGAGAGTTCCGCGATCATTCCAACCGACTGCCGTTCGGTTTCATACATAGCTAGTTTTATGGATGCGGCTTCACGAATATGCTGTATCGAACTATGACAGGTCATGTTTGGTGTATACATTAGCATTCCCGAATTAGTTTTATTTAAAAGAAGGGCTCTTGGACAGAAGAGATTGAAATTTATCAAATTATAGGTTTCCCGGACAACATAAATTAAACATAGGAAATATGTAATTTTATAAAGTAGATATATAAAGCATGCACAGAGCCCTCATCCCATACTTAGCTAGTTTTTGCATCGCGGATTCTCAGGGTGACCGGCTGAAAATTGACAATCAGAGAGTTCCGCGATATACAAATTGACAATCAGACTTGCGGACTATTTGAATTTTAAGGGCCTCATGTCCAAAAAATTTAGCATTCTTGAAATAGTTTACTTTACGTACATTTTACATACATTGGTGGACAAAAAAAAATAAAAATAGCAAGCATTTTTTGGATCGCGGGTTCTTGGGGTGGCGGGCTCTAAATTGGGCTTCTGTTGTTCTGTATCCTACAAATAGCATTGAGAGTTCCGCGATATACAAATTGACAATTAGACTGTTTGAATTTCAAGGGTGCATGTCCAAAAAAAATAACATTCTCGAATTACTTTTCTTTACGTACATTTTACATATGCTCGTGGAAAAAAACACAGAAAAATAGTAGTAACATCTGTTACATAGGGCTCCATCCCCGCTACCTTTCGCGCTTCCCAATACACATTAAATATGCTTTCAAAATTCAGAACCGACCAAACAGGTTAGAAAAGACGGGCTTTAATAAATAGAAAGATCGAGGACATCTCCCATTAAAATGAATAGACAAACGAATATTATGGGATTTATTAATTTATTTTTGCCTGCATTTTGAATTTGCAAAAATAGTTTTTTTTTGCTTCTGCTGTTTTAGTTTTCTTAAAATCTTCAGCATAGTTCACGAATGCGTCACCCACAGAGGCCTTGACGTCGTGTCCCTCTTTAATAATGTGCATATATTAGATCTCAAATTTGAGAATCTACTCGGATATGGGAAGTTTAATATGTGCTGCTAGTCACTATTCAAAATACATATTCAAAAAGATTGGCATTAATAGGCGAAAATATCGAGAACATCTGTCATGAAAACAAATCAACACAAAATCTATGCAATATCATCCAACGTTGCTTTTAAATACTTATTGCCATTTCTCTCTATCATCAAAGAGTTGCGCTTTAGGGTGCCTTCGTTCTAATGTTCCTGGTCATGGACATGTAAGACAACTTAGAGATGTGATTGAGGGGTAGATGAAAGAAGAGAGACTGGTTTTATGTGACATGAACTTTGAGTAAAAAAAAAGTATGTTATACAAGAGAAACTCAGAGAGGAGGAAAAAAAAAGAACAAGTATGTTCTGGTTGGTGTTCTCTCTATGTTTGATGCTTTGGTTGGTTGAAAAGGTTGCCTGAAGATTTGTTTGTTGAACTTCTTTGTTTTCTTTCTGGGAATTGTAATGGATTTTGAGGTCATGTGAAAAATAGTTATTCGTTTAAGTATATAGCTTCTTCCAACAACACAGATTTGGCAAGTGTATTGAATTGTACAAATTCCACAAGAATTTGTCTTCCTCGGGGGCGGTGCATTTATAGTGGCTTGCAAAATGGCCTGTCATGTTCGTAAATGACGCGAAATATTACTCCATTTGCGAATGTAACCAGAGGAGGGTAACAAAAAATGTATGGGTGGATAACACGACATATTATCACTACAAAAGTTTTTATTTCAAAGTTTGATGAGCTACATGTGAGTCTAATAACTAACTCGACAGAAAGCCATGTTCTTTGTCAAAGTTTGTTCAGTTTCCTCTGGATGTAGTTACAAAATCCGCATATTTGGCGCCACCTCCGAACATTCCATACCTTTCTGTGAGCCGCCATACCTCCACCGCTATGAGGAAAGATATATTCTTATGCCATATGCAACATTTGATACACTTTCCACACCTATGTTGGTGCGTTTTGCAACATTTCATGCACTTGCCACACCTCTGTTGCCCGAAGAAGTTATGTACCTCAACAGATTTGCATTTTTCATCTGGGTTGGACTTTTCTTCCAATTTATTGTAATAAAACAAAGAAGTTCAACATACAAATCTTCAGGCAGGATTTTCAACCAAACAAATGATTGAATACAGGGAGAATACTAGTCACTACATACTTGATATTTTTTCCCCTGCCATAGTTGTTGTGATATAAAATGACTCTGTCCACTTTGAAATCGGGTTGAATCACATTTCTAAGTTGTCTCGGATGTCAAGGGTCAAGAACATTGTAAGGAAAGTGTTCGTGCTCTTTTCGTCAATGAGTGAGCAAAAAGCGAGCACTTACATGCCTAGTTGGGCTCTTCTAGTCATGACAGCTGCAATGCAAAAGGTTAGAAAGAAAATAGTA
>JZKD02S0078639.1:0-25251 GCA_000966675.3 Picea glauca | reverse complement strand
CTGCATAATATGTCAAACTCGAAAAGGAATTCATTAGGATCTTCAGAAGATAAACCATGAAAGTTAGGTAAAGCTGAAAGTGGAATATTCTTCATGGGAGCTACTCCTCTAGGAATATCACCAATAGGAAATCCTAAGGTAGAAAATGAGTTTTCATCATTTACCTCTGCTTTAAGACCTACCTATTCTTCATGGTGTAGTTCTTCATTGTATCCATCCATGGTTTATTCTGTTTGTTCCCCTATTGCACTTGCTCAATCCTCAATGTCATCTGCTGGTTTTTCAACTGTCTCCATTTCAAAGTTCACTTGAAAGGAAGGTTGAGGCTTTGGTTTTTGAGAGCTTGGTTGTTGAGGAACAACAGATTCAGATTTTGATATAATCTGGTCGATAAAAGTCTTTCTTCCTCCTCTTCCTCTCCTCCTGCCACCTATAGGGTCAGTTTCCTTTGGGGGTCTGTATCCTCTCATGCAATATTTACATCTAAAAGAAAAACGTAAATGCTTTTGAAATCTATAATTGTCGTCCCCGACAACGGCGCAAAAATGTTGGTCACTATAATTTCTTATTAATTAAAACAATCAAGTGTCACATAAATTGTCAACCCAGGGAAGTTTGTTTATTTCAAAGGCAATCACACACTGTATATGATCAATCTCAAAATCAATCCAAATTTGTAGTAAAATTTACACTAATCACACCTTGCTTTAAATAAACTGAAGTTCTACTTTGATTTACAGTGAAAGCAATCTATCTATTGCAAAGTTCAAGATTCAAGGAAAATCATCATCAGAAGAATCCTAGATTACATTAAGAAACAACAACCTAGGAAAAAGGAACTTTTCAGCATACTACAAAGAAGACTAACTATTCTATAACAGAGAACAGGACCCTATTCCCCAAAGTAGGAATCTTCGGCACCTGACTCTAACTATCACACTTTCATAAAATCATTCTGCAAATAGAATTACCAATCAAAATGATTAGCAATTACCAAAGGCTAACTATTCTATAATAGAGAATAGGACCCTATTCCCCAAAGTAGGAATCTTCAACACCTGTCTCTGACTATCACACTTTCATAAAATCATTTTGCAAATAGAATTACCAATCAAAATGATTAACAATTACCTAGGAATGAATTGTATGAAAACGATGTAACAATCAGTGGAAACAAAGTTTCAACAAAACAGAGTTTTAACAAGGTATAGATAAAAACAATACTAACACACTACATAAACTAATGGGTGAATCTTGTGAAGAAGGTGGGCCCTTTCCTTCTCACAAGATTCCCCATAAATAAAAGGAATTAAGAAGGAATACTCAGAATGATCTTTTATTCATTTGTCAAATGTTACAAGTTACAATATCAAAAGTGAACACGCTCCTTCTATGTAATTCGCTTCTAGCTAAGCCTTTTGTAATCTCCCTTCTAATGTTGATTTCTCCACTATTTAAAGAGGAGAATCCTCTTAATACAATTAAGCATAAAATTACATGTGTACATACAAATCCTATTCTTAGTCTGATCAAATCTTCTATGCTAGAATAGGACATTTTGATATTCCGTAGAAAAATGTTGTTACAGTAGTTGTAATGGTGTTGGCTTGAGGTACAACTGTTGCAGCTGGTGTAATAGCTTATTTAATTATCTTTTCTTGTTACGGTTGTATATTGTTTCAACATCGCAAATCATAGAATGTTTCAACAACGAGATTTGCGTACTGTTTGACTGTTTTAGCAATGTGGTCTTTAAGAAACGACGAGGGTTAATGGTGTTGGCTTAAGGTACAGATGTTGTGGCCAGTGTAACAGCTCCTTCTTGTTACTGTTGTATATGAAATGTTGTTTCAACATCGCAAATCATGGATTGTTTCAGCAACGGGATTTGCATACTGTTTGACTGTTTCAGCAACATGGTCTTCAAGCAACAACGATATATTAACTGCATTCTTCAAACTGTTTTAGCAACTATATATTTCTGATTAATGGCTAAGTATGAGAGTAATGTAAAATTACATGTAAAATGAATTAAACATATAGAAAAGAGAAGAAACATTATATACCTTTGGAAAAATGGATTAAGGTGATAATTTAGGCTTAAATATGAGTGGGAAAAGGATGTAATGATAATAAAAAGTATGAGCAAAAAGGTACATTATAGTGTCCTAACAATAGGGTGTTCAACAACTTTGTGGTTTTTTCTCCTTGAAACTCTTCTCTCCGAACTCGAAGAGAATTCTCTTGTCCACACCTTCACCTGCTCAATTCCCACCTGGCAGAGTTCTATAGAATATTCAACAACTATGTCTTATATTCCTTCTTTGCACAGTTTCTCCTCCAAGGTGTTTAGTAACCTTGAGGCTCCTCTTGAGTTTGAGACTATCATGGTTCCCATACCAATACTATCAGTTGAAATTATTACAATCAGTTTTAGAAGCTAAAACATTTCATTCCAACTATTGTAAACAGTTTCTGATTGAAGGAACCCAAACTGTATAAATATTATAAGTTCCAAATGTATTAATGTTTTCAGAAGTGCAAGGGAAAAATCCTGGTTCTTTTGAACTCTATTGTAATTTTCTGAAGATGAATTGAATACATATGTAGAATCTTTTGAAGTCTCTATAAAAAGATTCTAATGGTGGTGATATGTGTTTTTTCTTCTCTCATTGTATGTATTTCATATGTTCTTTAATTCCATTTACACTATCTTTTGTTTAAATTGGATAGTTTAAAATCCCATAATTCATCTTGTGATTATCTTGTTTTAAGCAATTTAAACTGTGTAAAATTATTCATAACTAATTCAGAATTCATTTCATTAATGCTCCAATACAATTACTTGTTTTCTTTTTCTTCTTATTCCCTAAAAACTACAATTTATAACTTAGATTGATCACCTCATTTAGCCTTTATCCTCTGGAGAGTTTTACTGGCCAGTCAGTGTGTTCATTCATTTTCAAAATTTCGACTCCATAGCCTTGAGTGTCATCCCCCTTCCTTTCCAACAAATTTATAAAAACCCACCAAAAACAAGATAAACCTAGCCATTGATTTCCAAAGAAACACCAAGTGAGACGAAAGATCCCTCTCTAAGATGAGTAGGCTAGTACCCAGATCTAAAGTAGGTTTGTAGGTTACCTATGTTATTTGTTTATCAGCCAAACAAATTTACAGAGTGCTAACATTATGGTGTTGTTTTCGGGGAAGGAAAGTGATTGACTTAAAGATTTAGATTTCATCCCTGAGGGTGACAGGGAATCAAACACCTTATTGGTTGAGACTATTTTTTACCCTGGCAACTCCATTACCAAGAGACCAGTAGCACAAAGTAGTTTGAGCTAGAAATTTTGGCTCCCAAGAGAATCTACACCAGGAGAAACCCAGACCCAGAAGTTCCAATCCCTGTGTCTGATCCCGAGAAGATTGTACACAAAAGAAAAGAAAATCCCATACGCCTAGTCTTATGTTTGGAAAGGTATTTATCCTTTCCCAAATATGGAGTAACAAGTATTAAATATCTTGATTTTGATGTTAAATTTGAAAAAACTCTTTTCAGAACTAAATTAGAGTCTTGTTTGAGAGAAATTATCTTCGATGAGAAAAGGATCAAAGTTTTTATTTTAGTTGCATCCGCTAAACCTGTACTGATTCATACTCAGAACCAACAACCACTTCAGATCCTTACAACAGCCATGGAAGCTAGGTTTTCTCCTCTTGTACTGCATGCTCAGTTACATGATTTTCCTCAGTAGTATAATATAAGGATTAAGTTGTATGATGTTGAAGGAAGTGTGTCAACCCAAATGCATCTAGATTGGTTCAATGATCTTATAGAATTAGAATAATTAGATTTGAAGGATGCAAAAATGAGGCTATTTTCACAAAGTCTTGCAGGATAAGTTAGAAAGTGATTCGAAGCTTGCCCACCCACTAGTATCATATATTTTGAAGCCTTTGAAATCATTTTAGTTGAAAAGTGGGGTGACAAGAAAACCCCCTTTCAATTGTTGACTTAGTATAACAACATGAGAAAGTCACCTAACAAAACAGTGCAGGATTTTTCAACCAGATTTGTAAAGGTATATAATTTAATCCTACTGAGGTAAACCCCCCCCACTAAAGATGCTCAACTGAGATATGTTGATTCCTTTGAAAGTGATTTCTCTTTTTTACTAAGGGAACAAATATATGCTTCATTAGATTATATAATGATTGATTCAATAGACATTGAGTTAAATCTAATGGCTTCATGAAATATCAAATCTAACTCTGACAGGGACATGAATAAGGTTCAATATAAAGTACAACCTTCAACCTCACAGACAACAAAAGAAAGGTTTGAAATGATGATGAAGACCATGGAGAAAATGATGGAGAGAATGGATTTAGACAGTAAGACTAACACCAGAGAACAGGCTAATACCCCAACTAGAAATCAGAGAAGACCAGTAGTTCCTGTTGGGTATGTGTTATATTCTTTGCATGTGTGTGTGTGTGTGGGTGCGCTACAACAACTGCGTCTGGCAGTCCGTACTAACTAGGTTATTTGCGCTACAACAATTTTTTTTTTGGGCGGTTATTTGCTATTTTTAGTGGATTTTGCTATTTTTAGATGATTTGTAAATTAGTCCCGGATTAAGGGATTAGGGTTTTGGTATCTACAGAATACCTAAAAACATTGTATATATTGTATGGTGAATGGTGAAATTCAATATAATGAAAAAGAAAGGTTTTCCCGGTTGAGGGTTTCCGGTAAAGATCTCTGTGTATTCTGTGTATGAGCCATTGATTAATTTATGTATTGCTTAAGAATATATATATGCATTGCTTTACTTCGCAGGTTTAAAACTTACAGTTCCAAATATCAAATAAAGGGAGCAGAAGAATCAGGGTGACCAACAAATAAGACCTCCTTTTCAAAATAAATATGTAAATGAGAATTATCATGGAAATTTTGAAGACAACTTGCATTGTTGTGAATTTAATGAAACATAGGTGTTTCTAACTAGAGAAGAACATGACTAGTTCATGCATGAAAATGAAATATTCATGCAATATGAGGAGGAAAGTTTGTCAGTATAAAAGGAATATTACCAAGCAGGGTTGCAGAATGCCATCATGCAATTCCAGAAACAATATAATCTGCAAAACCAAAAAGTGCTTGCAAACCCTCCAAAGGGAAATACTACCAAAGAAGCTCAAAATAGCATACCTTCTTCAAGTCAGACCAAGAAGGAATCTACTGCAAAACATGATGTGGACAAAGGAAATAAGAAGGAAGAACCCCAGAAGAAAGTACTTGAAACAAGAAAGGAGACAATTGTCAAAAAGGTATAAAAAACCTCATCCTCCTTTAATTTCAAAAGTGAGAGGTCCAAGATTAAAATATTTGTACCAATCAATGAGTTGATAAGCAATTGTTGGCATAGGGGTAGACCCAGGCTTCAACGCTTCAACAGTGAACCAACAAAACCCTAACTACCAACCCTTTCGGCAACAACTGAGAAGTAGATGAAGTCTCACCTGAGGTAGAGGAAGGGGTGTTTACAGGACTCAAATGTCTCCAACCTAGCTGGGACACAGATCTGTGATTACACCACTCTAACAAAGCACTAGAAGTTAGAATTCATCAGTATTTAACCCTTATTCACATCGCATATCCAAACCCTAATTATAGAACAACGGAGTATTCAACCAGATCTACCACATCTAAGCACTTAGCTTATTGAAAGAGATCAGATCTAGCATTCATTCACATCACTAAGCACTTAATCTATCATACTAGATTCATCTAAAAATTCAATATTTCATTAAGCCTAAATCATATGAACAATATAAAAACCATAATGCACAAAGAAACCATAACACAGGATATACGTGGTTCACCCTACTGTGGGGATGCATCCACCAACTCTTCTCTTCTTTATTATCTTCTATCAATATTCTACAAGGACAGAGCCCAAAACCCCACTTCTCATAGGATAGGATATATGCATGTACCTTGCTAGATTTTCCTTCTCCAATTTAGGTCATAGCTTAAAGCCTTCTTACAAAGTCTACACAGAAGCCTCTTATAGTCACTTGGACTTAGATCTACAAGTCTTAACACATAGCATGCACAAATCCTATAGATTTTTACTAAGATGATTCTATCAGGTCTACTCTATCACACAACCCCCTTATTACATCTCCTAGATGTCTATTTATACATTGAAAAATGGGCGTAAACATGGGTAAACCCATGGGCCAACATCCCATACCTGTTACATAAACCCTAATGAAAAAAATTCAATAAAAAGGGGTCGGGATCCCCCGATCTCCTCTTCGACTTGCGCTCCTCCTTCAACCTGCCTATCGAAGTCCCAAAATAGGTCAAACATGAACAAGGTTCTCCAAAACTTGGTCGAGGGCCAACATGCCCCCAACACTCACTTGTGACTCGTCCTGAGTCACTCTGCTTTGGGTAACTCTGCCTCAAACACCTCGAGCTTAGCTCAAATTTCTTTGACCTGCTGCTTTGCCAAGGCCTCCTACTCGGTGAACTCCTGAATAACTACCTCAGTCACAGGTCCTTCCAAACAATGTTCGAATACAATGACTATTTGTTCTAGTTCTTATCCTCATCCTTCAATCTACTCAAAAAGTAGGCAAGTTTCATCCTGGACTGGTTGGAGCTTCTAAGTCGCTTCCATGACTTTGTTATGTATGGCATGGACCTGTTGCTGAGTCGTGCACCTTTCTTGGGATATTTTAATTCACTCAACCACTGATAAGGGATTAAAATGTGCTTGTACTGTTGTTGCTTGTTTCTTTTCTTCCTAGAGGTGTCACTCCAGTGTCTTTTGTTCAGGGTCCTCGGTAAGGCGCTCATAATTCTTCACACTTCGACTGCTAAGCTGTTTACATTCCAAGGCTAATGGCTTGATTCTATGGACCAAACTTTGGGAATTTTCTTCTCTTCGGTCTCACACTTCCTTTGGAGTGCTTGGTACTTCTTGTAACTCCAATTCTGCTACTCTTTGTTGAAGTTTCTAGATGGTCGCAGGAAGATTCGCTACTTGACTCTTCACTGGGTCTTCTTCTATCTATTATAATACTATCATGGAGAAAAGTGATCTATTGACTACTTCTTTAACTCCAGCTTTCTTCATGAGCACCTATTCTTTCTCTTTATAGATCTATGCTTTATCCTCTTTGAACTTGATTTGGAGGTCATGCTTCCCTTGTTTCATAAATCAACATTGCTCTATGACTTCCTCTTGTGCTTGCTTCAGGGACATTGTGGCCTATTATTTTTCTTCCTTCACGCGACGAAGGAAAGCTTCAATCACATCATCTATTCTATGGAGTTGGGAAGGCTCATCTCTCAACTCTATTTCTTCTAATGGCGGGGGCACAGTGGACACTGCACGACTGGAGTGAAGGGCTTATTGTACCCCTCTCAGTTCTGCTTCAATTATTTCATACATCGTTTCTTGTTTTTATTCATTTCTCTATAAAATATCTTCGAGGTGTCTAATACAGCTGTGATAATGAAGTCAAATTCAATGACCATGAGTACAATTTGCAACTTCAACTTACTAGCTTTGGAATTTTTCCACGATGTAGGTTTCATTGGGGAAACCTTTCTTTTTCTAGATGTCTATGTGTCATCAGGTGGATTTTGTGGTGGTGTTACTTCACCCTGCTTCTTCTTGTCTTCTTCCCCTTATTTCTCTTCTTTGTCTACTTCATCATCACCTCCTTCGCTAGGTGAATCTGATGCAGTTTCCTCTGATGTGTTACGTATTTCATGTACATCTTCCTTCTTTTTCTTCCTGCTACTGTTGGGTGCATCATACTCTTTGCGAGTAACCACCGAACTTCCAATGAGGTCGGGGTCAGACAGTTTTGTGTGGTTAACTGGAACTAGGAGTTCTTAAGGCCACTCCTAGGTGATTTCCTCCATGTCCTCCTCGGTGAGCTTGTACTAGGAATGAATCTCTTCTGTATGTTCATCTCTACGCATAGTAATATATATAAAATGCCTATTTGCGCGAAACTTTGCAAATGGTCTAAAATTGTCCAGGTTGTTTGGTGTCATACAAGGGAAAGACTCAATAGCCCTCTTTAACTTCATTTAGTAGGTATGGAGCACCACATTCAACTTCCATTGTTTTCCCATATTGCTCGAATACCAGAGCGTGGTGAAATTTGCAGCTAGTGGCTCGAATGGATCAATGTCAGGGAAGGTCACTCCTTTCGACACCTTCCAAGAAATGAACACGATGAGGATAAAAAAGAAACTAAAATGGAACTCATGGCCCTGATCCTAAGCTTCACGACCATCCTATTCTACCTGGTTGAAGACCTAACTTGTTCAATTAATTTGTAATCCTTCCACGCATTTTCGTGCGAGGTCAACAACGAACACCATGACCTGCTTGGGTCTGTTCTTTCATACTAGCTTAGCAATGATCAACTGGAAGGCTAGGTGCACTATTCCATTATGGATGGAGGCTAACTTATATCATCACTTCCCCTTCTCGACATCACCATAGGTGTCTTTAATATTATGTTCCAAGGCGCGATCTCCAACTTTCCCTGGATAAAATTCTTATGGGTCTGGTCCCTGCATGCTCAATCTGGTGATCCTATCGATCAACGTTAGATCGAAGGTGATACACCTTTACAACCACATATAGCCTCCATGAAAGCACGACAAGAATATTTTAATGCATTTTTTAACCTCTTGATGCCTTCCAAAATGTGGTATCTTCATCAAATTCAAGATAGTGGACCTCATGATGTCCATAGTCCATGGTTGGGGGATGATCTTTGACTTCTTCCCCTTGGTCTTGGTCAGATATTTGTGAGGTTCGAGCATGCCATATCTCTTGGTCTCCTAGGTTATAGTCATTGATCTTCAAGGTTGGAATCCTCTCCAACTTTGGTCTAACTGCTGGTATTCCCTTCAGGAGGTATGCACTGATGACTGTGTAGTCGAAGTCCCTCGAGACACTATCACAACTCACCACACCAGCCAGGGATGGTATGTAGTTGGGAAGGATGGATGGGATTAGATTTTCATTCGCCAAGTCATCACGATGATTGGTTCTCTTCTCGGTCGAAGCTCAAGATGGTTTGAATTCGCGAGCAGTCAATGGGGAGGCTTGCAGTCCTCTCGTCGATGAGGCTTGGATGCCTATAGACATCACCTTCTCAGCCAAGAGATCTATTAGAATCTCTTCAACAAATTTTTCTGTTGCACTAATTTCATCCGACATGCACACTCGATATCTGATATCTCAGGTCGGTGAACAATACTCAATGTAACATAATGGATGGTGAGGTTTCAATGATCACTGCGTGAAATCAACTAGTTCTCTATGGGCTCGGATAATCAGAATTGAAAAAAGTGTTCTTGGTGCAACGCTCGATGGAATAAATATATATTATCATAATGGACTCTTCCAATGGGTAGGAATTCCTCAATCAATGCAGTTCCATCCATTATGGTGCGGTCCAACCATTCCAACGGACAACGTTCCGATAATAACTATGTTTCTAGCCATTCTGGAGCATCGTTCTAATGGTCATAATGCCTCCAACAATCATATGTTTCCATCATGCTGAAGTGCCAATATGTGTTGTACTGATATTCCGGTGTAGTTCAAGTTCTGGAATCCTTCCTTCTCCGAAGTCTTCTATGGAACTTCTTCTAACTTTTCCAACTTTGCTCTCTTCTTAGTGAGCTTTTTGGCCTTCTTTCCTGTGATATGAATCACTGGTTTCCTCTTTCCATTATCATTCTTATCTTCTCTTGGCATGATAATTTCTCACTATGGAGGGTCTTCCATAGGGTTCAAGGGTAATACTTCTTTTTCTGGGGTAGGTCCTCTACTCTCTTATACAAAAAGGTGTCTCCAGTCTTCCTTTGTCCTTTCAACTTCGACATCCAGATCTTTGGTCCTTAGTAGCTTCAATTAGTTCTCTTGTTCTTCCAGTAAGTGTGTTATTCTCCTAACCATGAAATCTCTTATTTCTTTCTTTTTCTATTGTAGATCCTCCTCTTCTTGTTTCTTTCGTATCTGATATTTCTCAATCCAAGTGTTTTCTAGCAAGATAGAAAATGGGGAGCTATTCTCAACAAATTTAACGATATCAAATTCTTCTTTTATCGAAGTGCCATGAGCACTCATATATGTCTGGGTAAGTCTTCCACATAGGTTTATCAATTTTCCTCTAAATAATCCTATTCTTCCTAATGAAGGAACAATAGCATGTTTTCCAAAAAATTCCCAAGTTCTTTCTCTCATGATATTCACCTGTGTTTCCTCATCGAGGACACAGTCTATGTCGAAGTCTCTTATTCTTGTTTCTATGTACTCTTTCTCTTTTAAGATCTCTGATAAGTTGATATCTTTGTGATCATTTAGGGTTTCTTTCATTTGTAGTAATATAGTCTCTTATCCTTTTGTGGGTTTCTATCATATACTTAGTTTCTTGTCTTCTCTCATATTTTTCTTGTCTCATATTCATCTTTTATACTTTTTCAATAATTCTAGGGAAATCCAAAACTTCATGGTCCATAGATTTACAACAAACACAACTAGGACCTCTACCAGGGCATTCCTTAGAAATATGTCCCGGTCTTCTGCAACTATAGAAAAGCGTTAATCCTCTCTTTCTTTTAAATGATCCCAAACCTTTCATGTACTGCGCACTGGGATCATAGTAACTAACCTACAAAAAATTCTTTCTAGGATCCTACATCCATTTGTTAGTAAAAACATTCTTTCTATGCACAGGGATAACATACCTTTCATTATTTCTATCATATATATTCATATCAAATCTTATTTCTTCTATGCAGATCTAAAGTAGCAGATCTACGCACATATATTTCTTTTCTTTAGTTCCCAACAATCCAAGTTTCAGGTCCTGGAAACAGAACCATTTGTCGGCACAGAGGAAGAACTAGGTTTCAACACTTCAACAACGCACTGACAAAACCCTAACTACCGACCCTTTCGGCAACACCTACGAAGCAAATGAAGTCTCACCCTAGGTAGAGGGTAGGGGTGGTTGCAGGGCTCAGATGTTTTCAACCTAGTTGGGACACAAATCTGTGATTACACCACTCTAAAAAAACACTTAGCGGTTAGCATTCATCAATATTTAACCCTTATTCACATCGCAGATCCAAACCCTAATTATAGAACAATGAAGTATTCAACCAGATCTACCACATCTAATAACTTAGCATATGGAAAGAGATCAGATATAACATTCATTCACATCACTAAGCACTTAATCTATCATACCAGATTCATCTAAAAATTCATTACTGCACTAAGCCTAAATCATATGAACAATATAACAACCATAATGCACAAAGAAACCATAACACAAGATATACGTGGTTCACCCCAGTGTGGGGCTGCGTCCACCAAATCTTCTCTTCTATATTATTTTCTAGCAATCTTATACAAGAACAGAGCCCAAAAAACCCACTCTACATAGGACAGTAGATCTGCGCACACCTCTCTAGATTCTCCTTCCCCAAGTTAGGTCACAACACAAAGCCTTCTTACACAGTTTGCACACAAGCCTCTTAGAGTCACCTGCACTTAGCTCTGCAAGTCTTAACACATAGTATGCACAAAGCCTCTACCTTTCCACTAAGTTTATTCTATCAGGTCTACTCTATCACACTGCCCCCTTATTACATCGCCTATCTATGTATTTATACATTACAAAATGGGTCTAAACATGGGTAAATTGATGGGTCGACATCCCATACCCGTTACATAAACCCTAATCGCAAAAATTCCCTAAAAAGGGGACAGTATCCCGCAATCTCTGCTTCGACTTGTGCTCCACCTTCGACCCACATAACGAATTCCCAAAAGGGGTCACACATGACCAAGGTTCTCCAAAACTTGGTCGATGGCCAACAAGAACACTGAATATAGAAATTAGATCATCAAGATTCTCAATATGGAACAAACCTATAACACTTTGAACATACAATATGATCATCCTGCCATCTTGTTTGGCCCATGTGTGGAGGAAAGTAGTGATGTTGATGAAGTCCCTCCTTTTTATGTTAGTATGAATATCCATGAGATGACTCTGCACAATGCTATGTTGGATTCAGGTGCATCCAATAACCTGATCCCCAAGGTGGTCATGGACCAATTAGGCCTGAACATCACAAGGACTTACAAAGATCATTTTTCCTTCGATGCAAGGAAGGTCAAGTGCATGGGACTAATCAAATATCTA
Organism: Picea glauca; assembly: GCA_000966675.3. NCBI lineage: Eukaryota > Viridiplantae > Streptophyta > Pinopsida > Pinales > Pinaceae > Picea > Picea glauca. The sequence continues at coordinate 12,975 of JZKD02S0078639.1, read as the reverse complement.
GTGGTTTCTTCGTCCCAAATTCCAATAAAAAACATCGTAATGGATGTGGTGGTGGCTGATATTCCTCCTAATTTTGGCATGTTGTTGTCTAGGTCATGGGCTGCAAAGTTGAAAGGAAATATACAAATGGATATGTCATACACCACTATCCATGTGTTTTCTCAAGACATGAAGTTGTATAGGGAAGTACTACTCAAATACATGGTCAGTAACAAGGCCCATCCAAATAACCATCCCATATACTATGTGGAGACTAAGTTGGGTTTTTCCATTTTCTTTAATCATTTGTATTTTGAAGAGAAAGGGCTAGATATTGACAGGGCTATCAAAGACAAAGCCGATCAACAGATTGAGAAAATTTTAGAATAGATGGACAGTGCAGAGGATGAGATGTGGATCATGATTTTCGATGGATCTGTCAGCAGAGAGGGGGAAGAGGTTGGTGTGTGGATAAATCCCCCCAAACTAGCCACAAAAATGTTCTCTTATAAACATGCTTTTGATATCACAAACAACATGGATGAATATGAGGCACTGGTGTTGGGTTTGAAGGTTTTGAAAGAAATGGATGCTAGGAAGATAGATGTTCACGGAGATTCTGAATTGATCATAAATCAGGTAAAGGGAATATATCAAGCAAAGAACCCCATATTGAGAGCATATAGGAATGAAGGGTTGGACCTTCTTGAAGGATTTTCATAATATAGCCTCTCAGCAATTCCAGGGGTTCAAAATAAGACTATTGATGCACTTGCCTCTTCATCTTTAGTTTTCAAATTTCCAATCTTTCCTAGTAGGGGGTATGAAGTTGAGATCAAGCACACATTGACAGTGCCTGATAATATTAAGTACTGGTAGGTTTTTGAAGATGATAAACAAATAGTGAGTTTCCTCAAGATGGAAGATGAATTTGAAAATTTGAACAATGATGAAGAATATTGTGATGAAGAGGAAGATTCATGTGTTTTTTCAAATGATGGCTACTTTAAAAATCATATTTTTGGTAAGGACATAATACAGTTGAAGAATAATATGATCCCCAAAGGCCTAGTACCGTTGGAGTAGCTTTTTCACAACAATGATGTGGCCAAGAGCCCTAAAATTACTACAAGTGATGAATATGTTGAATATTGTAACATCGGGACTCAGGAAGATCCATAAATCATCAAATTGTCCAAAACACTCAGCCCTAAAGTCAAGAAACGACATATCAATTTAATGAAATAATTCCCTGATGTTTTTGCATGGAGTTATGAATACCTTAAAGCTTATGATACCAAAGTAGTTTATCATGTGATTCCACTCAAGGAAGGTCACAAGCCTTTCAAACTGAAATTAAGGAAAATTAATCCTTGGTTGTTTCCCTTAATTGAGAAATAGATAAAGAAACTATTTGAAGCCAATATTATAAAGTTGTTGATATTCTCTAAGTGGGTGGAAAATCTAGTGCCTCTCAGAAAGAAGAGTGGGGAGATCAGATTATGTGTAGACTTCAGAAATATAAACAAAGTATATCTCAAGGATAATTACCCATTTCCTAAGATGGATCAAATACTACAGAAAGTGGTTGGCTCTCAGAAAATATCAATGATGGATGGTTTCTCTGGGTATAACCAGATCATGTTACACCACAATGATTAGGCAAAAACATCCTTCATGACACAGTGGGGCACCTTTATGTCTTCCAAAATTCCATTTGGGCTCATGAATGTAGGAGCCACATTTCAAAGAGCTATGGATTTTGTTGATGATAAAGATAAATTCATTATTATTTACCTAGATGATATCACTGTGTATTCGGTTTCTGATGAAGAACATCTCAAGCATCTCAAAAGGAATTTTCAGAAGTGTAGAAAGTTTGACATTTCATTGAACCCCAAGAAGTCTAATTTTATCATGGAATAAGGGGAGATTCTTGGTCACATTATATCAAAGGAGGGAATAAAGATAGATCCTAGCAAGGTTGAAGGAATCCTGAAAATTGAAGCAAAAAGGAGGTTCAATCTTTCTTAGGGAAAGTAGTTTTTTTCTGAATATTTATCCCTAGACTGTCTGAAATCATAAATCATATCACTAACATGATCAAGAAAGGAAATGAGATAAATTGGACCCCTCAATCTAGGAAATATTTTGAAGATGTGAAAGTGGCATTGACCAAAGCCCTAGTTCTAGCTAGTCCCATTTTTTAAAAAGACTTTATATTGTTTTCTCTTGCCTCATAGCATACTATTGTTGGTGTCTTATTACAGAAATATGAACAAAACTTTGAGAATCCTATAGCCTACTTCAACAAAATATTGAGAGACGCTCCATTGAAATATAATATTATGGAAAAGAAAGTTTATGCCTGGGTTAAATCCCTAAAGGATTTCAGAGTTTATATATTGCATTACCACAATGGTACTTATGTACCCAACAATGTTGTGAAGGACATTTTAACTCAGCCAGATCCTAAGGGAAAAGGGGGCAAATGGATACTTGTGTTATTGGAATATGATCTTGATATCAAGCCTACAAATTTGATCAAAGGACAAGGACTTGCAAAGTTGATGGCTTAATCAAATTGTGAACTTCTAGGAATTAATTGCATTGATGATTTTTCTACAGATTCAAGAGAAGAAGAAGAAATCCCTCAGGTATCTAAAAAATTCCTTGACACCCCATGGTATGCAGATATAATATACGTGTTGAGAAATTTGCAGGCTCCTCCTTAATTGAGTAAAACCAAGGCTAGCTTCTTAAAAATGAAAGAAGAAAAATTTTGTATGGTAAATCAATCTCTATATTGGAGGGATCAAGGGGTAATCGTGTTAAGGTGTTTGCTAGAGGAAGAAGCAAAGAGAACCATCAGGGAATTCCACAAGGGTGACTATGGAGGACACCATTATTGGAAAACTAATGTTCACAAGATATTGAGAGATGGGTTCTATTGACCTAGCATTTTTTCTGATGTGTACAAGGAGGCTTCAAGATGTCACGAATGCCAACAAAATTTATGGGAAAAGAAAATTACATCCTTTACCCTTGAAACCCATCTTTGTTGAAGAACCCTTTAGACAATGGGGTCTTGATTTCATAGGAGAGATTCATCGACAGTCCTCATCTCAGCACAAGTATATTCTAACAACCACAGATTACTTCATTAAGGGGATTGAGGCAGTTCGCACCAGGCAGGCCACAAATGTGGTTATCATCCAGTTTTTGGAATACAATATTTTGTCCAGGTTTGGGTGTCCAATCAAAGTCATTACAAACAATGGAGCAAAATTTAAGTCCAAAAAAATGGAGAAATTTTGTAGTGACTACAACATAAACCTTAGCAACTCAAATTCTTATTACCCTCAAAGTAAGGGTTTGGTTGAGTCATCCAATAAGACCTTAACCATAATTATCAAAAAATTGTTGCAAGATAACAAAAAATCTTGGAACAAAAAGCTCATCCATGCAATATGGGATGAAAGGATCACTCCAAAAAGATCTATTGCCACTTCACCCTTCCAGCTTGTCTATGGCACATAAGAAATTTTTCCTACTACATTAGGGTTGCTAGTAATGAGATTGTTACAGGAGAAGGATGCTGAAAAAGATGGCACTTGAAGAAGAAAACATGAATTGATCCATGTCCATCAAACAAGAAAAAACTCCTTTAACAATGATTAGTTGCACCAAGACATGATCAAAAAATATTTTGACAGGCATACCAAGGAAGATGATTTCAAAGTAGGAGACTTTGCATTGAGATGGGATGCCAAAAATGAAGACAAGGGAAAGCATGGGAAATTTGACAATCTATAGTTGGGACCTTTCTGAATCATGTCATACCATGGGAATAATGCCCATCTTATACAGGAAAGTAATGGAAGCATCATCAGAGGAGGACCTGTGAATGGAAGGTTTCTCAAACATTATATCATTTCAATAAATCATCACCCTTTCAATTTATTGCACATAACCATTTTGTTTTTTAGTTGAATCAATTGAAATTAAATCAGAAGAACTCAAGCCCGAGGTGAAGGAATTGATTTATGCTGAGTAGATTTTGAAGTTTCTGAATAAATGTTGGTAAATTAAGTTTCAAGAATAGATCATAGCCCAATGGGTAGGCACTCGATCTGTCATTCTTTGCTACCTCGCAGGGAGGGTAACATCCCCAGTTGGAGCCCATGTTATCACCATAACAATTTATGTGTGAAATCCAGTTTCCAGGACTTAGTGAGGCACTAAAATGATATGGAGGAATGACAAACTAGAGGACAGGGCCAGGTCTGGCAGGAGGACGATAAATGCAGAGTTGATGGGACCAGATGGGTCACATATCGAGGGTGCTACAACTCAATGGTCGAGGATTTTTTGGGGGGAAGAACTTGTGGGGAGGATAATTCCCAAAAGTTGTCTGAAAAGTAAAATGTCATTTCATCTCAGGAACACATGGCACCACTAGGTGCATTTCAGGGAGATAAGATGGTTTCCCAAAACTGCTTCCCCTCGCCCTCGAAACCAGAAAAGTATATAAAGGGGGGGCTCCTATTTATTTTATTATTTTCAAATTACTAGAACGTTGGAATATTGGCACGACCACTCCATTCAAACTAAAGCTCAACAGTATGAAAAACTCATGCATTTTCTGCTAGTTTACAGGTATTTTTCATCTCCATCATGGACCCTATCATTATGTATGTAGCAGAGAAAAACCTTGTGTCAAATGAAGAAACCCTACTTGACAGATATCCAGATGTGTTTGACACTGAAATAATTGTTTCTCCCATCTCTGTGTCCAGAGATAATTTCTCCAATACTGTAGGGAAATAGATACCCTTCGTTGAAGCAGTCCATGCCACCATAGTCCCTTACACTATCGAGTTCCCATTCCCTTTCCCGAAATTCATAGGTTGGTGTGCAAAGAAATACTCACAGGAAGAGAAAGTTGTCATAAATAAACTAGGGTCTGAGGTTTTTTGTAGGGTAGAGAGTCTATCTATTTTAATCTCCCTTGGCATACCATATTCCCTCTCTACGGCACATGAACCATTTGAATAAGAAAATATAATCATGGTTTAGAAGGAATGTCCCTCAAAAGTCAAAGACCTATTTGTGCAAACAATTGTTGAACCAAAGCATATTTCTAAAAGTCTGTCCTTGCCAATGAGTGTAAATATCATGGTTATTTAAGTCCAATAGGTCTATTCCATACTGAGTCATATTTTAGTTCTAGATAATGAAAAGTATGTGCTCGAGGTCATCTTAGGTTTTCTGCTAGTTTTTTTCCAATCAAAGTCCATTTAGTTGGTGTGTATCAGCTTCGACAGATTCATAGTCGATAGTATCCACCAGCAACTAGTGAATTTTCAATCACTAAGACATTTTAGGTATTACACATCCTTGYTGAATATTTTTTTGGAGACAAACAAGAGAGAGTTCCCTTAAGTAGCATTCATATCAACTAAATGCAAAAGAATCACAATGCTCATTTTTATCAACAAGGTCATGTCTAGGGTTTAYAGCCTGATTTTCAAAACCATCTTGCCAAGAGTCCTAGATGACATGAGTTATTTATAGCCAAATCCATAAAACAGAGTGGAGGACTGGGTGTTGTTCATGCATTCAACAATGATATGGGTTTATGGTTTTCATGAATCCCCTTATCTTTTGCCCATTTTTCTGACACCTAGATTCTTTTCCCTGATGTTCATCAGACAAAGAATCATATCAGAGATAGATCACTTCCTACAACTACACAAAGCATCCAACCTTAAATTCCCTTTCATAATTGGACCCTTCATTGCCAAGACAAGATCATGCTTATCTCAAGTCCAAGAAAAGCTCAGGGATCTTGTATTTTCACAGTTACAGTGAAGAATATATGATCCACACCATATCATATCCAAAAGAAGAATAATGAAAAAACAAGCCCCTTATGAGCATGAACATGTTGAAGGTTTGTACAAATTAGAAAATCTTGAAGTCCATGTTGATATGGAAGGAATATTGCAACCAACTCAAACACAACAAGCGCACAAATACCTAAAACAAACTCAAATACAACAAACTCCTAAGAATATGATAGTTAAAATCTCCAAGATAAGTGTTTACGAGAAAAGGAGCAGTTCAGAGGCCATGGGCACCAGGAGTCAACAAACTGCCCCTAAAAAGATGAAGATCACACAATCCCCACATATAGTGGATCTAGAGGAGGAGGAGCCTAAATAACAAGTGAATATGGATATGTTGGAGAGTGTCATCAACAATGTAGGACCTAGGAAAGGGATCAAGCTCCAAAGTGAAGGAAGATCAAGAAATTTCAGTAGTAAAAAGAACATCTTTGATAAGGCAGCTAGAGCATCCTATCAATCTAAAAAATATTTGGCAAAGTAATATCCTGAGAAAGGAAAGTTGGCTATGAATGAAATGAGGGAGTTAATGACTGAGGTAGAAAATATATCTCAGCATAAGTCTTCTATGTTCATAGTGAGATATGTAGAGAAGAATACATTCAATATAGTAGTTGTAGATGAGGATAAAGTATCTGGGATACAAAACAAATATGAGAACATCAGTGCTTCTGACAAATTGAAATTTCACGGGAATACCAGTGACATGTTGTATTTAGATTACTTGGGTCTAATCCTGAAGAATTTAAAGCTGTCAACTTATGAAATTAAGTTGGAAGGGAAGTTGAGGCAAGAAAAAGCATCCAACAGAGCTTGACAAACTCATGTCAAGAGGCTAGAATCTAAAGTCCCCCAGGGAGTGAAATCCTCCTTAGAAGAAAAATACAAGTTGATTCAAAGCTTGAAGAAAAATCTAAAAATGTCTGACATAGATAATCCACAAAACAACAGAACTAGTTTCTCAAGAATAGGAGAAGAAGGCATTTAGACAAAAGGCATTGAATTTCAAGGCCAAGCTATTACAGCTGGAACAAGAAAAAGTTAATTGGTCACAATGGTAGACAGAAGTACCCAACATGGTTGTAACTATACCTTATAATGTAGAAGTTGGGCCAAGAGTTGGAGCACTTGTCCAGGCTATGTCTCAAGTTATCCTGAAGGTGGGAGAAATCAAATTCCTAAAGGGAGATATATAAAAATTGAAGCAAGAAATGAAAACAAAAGATGAGAGGATGGCTTAGTTCCAAAAGGAGAATCAAACTTTGTAGGAAAGAGTAGACAAGCTGAAAACAAGGTTGAGAGGCAAAGGACTATTGCAAGGAGCCAAACACGTCATCTAGGATTCTATTGTTGTTGAAGATGCCAAGTTCAGGGTGTACTTGAACTTCATAAATGACAAAGATACATAGCCATCACAGCCAGAAGCAGTTGCATTGTTGTAAATGAGACCCTAGAAAATAAACCCTTAGAGTGGGCCCAAAATCCTATAAACCTACTAAATTCCATCCCCACTATATATCTTCAAAGCATTGGGGTCAAATATAGGACTACATTGATCATCTGGGCTAGGAGGGTCATTTCCAAGCATAACCTACTAAAGCCAGTCCAAACCAAAGCCATAAAGATGAAGCAGAGTATACAGGAAATCAAAGATTTGTTTGAAGAGTTGTTCATCAAAGGCATCCCACCATTTTTGGATGGAAAAGGAAAATTGTATCATCAGGAGGAATGCAACACTCACCTTGCCCAATGTAGAATGGATAACTCCAAGTTTGAGAGCCTGGAGGAAAACTTGAAGGGAGAAATCGTGGTGGAGTATTTGATCATAGATTTTGAGATTTTGATTCAGTTTAAGACAGTAAATATCGGACTGTCGGTCATGACGTATGCCTCTTTCATTTACCTGGAGATCATAATCAAAGAAATGATGGATTACAATATCCCTTCTGAGTTGCAGTGGAAGGAGATAGTGCAGTTGGGTAAAACAAAGTAGAATTTTCCAAGGACCAACAGATAATGCCCAGGTGCCACCAAGATGGTGGATCAGATAGAGTACCAAAGAAGGAAAAATGGCAATAGAGAAAGAAGAAGATTCATAGGAATAGACAGTTAGTTTATGAAACATTTTTTGATTAATCATTACAATCGGTTCCCATACTGAGACTGTCAGTTGAAATTATTACAATCAGTTTTAGAAGCTAAAACGTTTTAGTTCAGCTATTGTAAATGGTTTCTAATTGAAGGAACTCAAATTGTATAAATATTATAAGTTCCAAATGTATTAATGTTGGCAAAAGTGCAAGGGAAAAATTCTGGTTGTTCTGAACTCTATTGTAGTTTTTTGAAGCTGAATTGAATACATATGCAGAATCTTTTGAAGTCTCTATCAAAATATTCTAATGGTGGTGATATGAGTTTTGTCTTCTCTCATTGTTTGTATTTCCTATGTTATTTAATTCCATTTACATTGTATTTTGTTTAAATTGGATAGTTTAAAAGCCCAGAATTCATCTTGTGATGCTCTTGTCTTAAGCAATTTTAACTGTGTGAAATTCTTCATAACTAATTCAGAATTCATTTTATTAATTCTTTGATGCATTTACCAGTTTTATTTTTCTTCTTACGCCCTACAAACTACAATTTATAACTCATATTCATCGCCTCATTTATCCTTTATCCTCTGGATATTTTTACTGGCCAGTTAGTGTGTTCATTCATTTTCAGAAATTTGACTCCATAGCCCTGAGTTTCCTCCCCTTTCCTTGCCAACAAATTTATAAAAACCAACCAAAAACAAGCTAAACCTAGCCATTGATTTCTAAAGAAACACCAAGTGACACGAGAGATCCCTCTCTGAGTTGAGAAAGCTAGTACCCAGCTCTAAAGTAAGTTTGTAGGTTACCTTTGTTGTTTGCTTATCAACCAAACAAATTTACAGAGTGCTAGCATAACCCAGAACAACCCAAAAAACTCACAGATAGATAGTGAAGCCTATCTAATTCCTACAAAAGAAACATACATGTATCCATGGAATTCATAAATACACAAAAAACATTCAGGAACAACAATTCATCATATTTCTAAACACATAGACATTCATATGTAATAAAATTGCCTTTGTATTAATATCTGAATGTTTTTATACAAAATGTTTACAAGGCTAGACTACAATATAGTCTTCATCATTCCTCTTCTCCTAATTTCCAATAACTCTGATGAACCTCAATACCTTTATCTTTTTACAAAAGAGGGGATCCTCGATCGTTCCCTCCAACTACCTACTCTCATTAATTTACATTAAATGAACATCTAATCTGAGTCATATCTAGATCTACCTATTGTCAGGCATTAAAGGTGACTCTACCCATTACAATAACTCAGTCTGTACAAAGACAAGGCTTGTCTTTCTCTGAGGCAACAAACATTAACTCACATTCAATTACATTAAAATTTTAAATTTAGGTTCAAAATGAGAGGGTTGGAACCTCTCTTCCCTTCTTGAATGTGCGCTAATTTGTTGAATAGATGGCACTTGTTGATGTGGAAAGGATGCTCCTGCATCATACTCCACTGTCGGGAAAATCATGAACTCCTTCTCATGATATCCTCTGCCCTACTATTGAAATCCTCCTAGATCACAAACTTCTCTCTAGAGTTGTCCACCTACTCTGCTTTGTTGTTGTTGTTGTTTCGTCCCTACTATTGCCGCAAATTCTCTTCTTTTCATCCTCCTCCTGCTGACAGCTTCTTCTGTTGACCTCAACATCAACTCTTTGATTTCCTCTATCTCTCTATCCATCTTATCCATTGGTTGGCTCCCTGGAAATCTTCTTTGTTGTTTCATCTCTTCATGTTGATGTAATGGAAGATCATCCTAATCTCCCATAATGTCTCCATCACTTGTGGCCTTCACTTTCCATTTAATGCAACTTCCAGTTATGTAGGCTCGTTAATGAGTTGTTTCTCAACTATCTCCTCTAACATATTATATTATGTCGGTTCTCCTTCTGGTACAACTCCAGCTTCCTCTCGCTGCTCCTCATGTTGGCATTCTACTCCAATATTCATGACTCTCTCTTGGTTGCCTCCTTATGGTTCTGGGTTGTTCATCCAATCCTCCAACACCTCCAACTCTTTCTCCTACTAATTGAGCATCTTAACTATATTCTCCTCTTCTTCTGTTGGGGAAGATATCAATATCTGCTCCATCGCCTATATCACAGTCACAGTTGGTTGTCCTTTCTCTTCTACTACAACTAAAATTTGTACACTGGCTTCTTCTTAGCTTCTTGGTAGGAATATTAGAATTCCCCCAATGATCAGAACACTCCTATGACCTTCCTCCATCAGCACTCCTTATTGATCTGAACTCCTAGATGAGTTCTTGAGACTCTTAGACAGTCTCATTGTATCTCCCTTTCCCACCCAGAAACTTGGGATTTTACTTCTACCCTCCTAACAGTCTATGAGATATTCACATGATCTCCTCTCATTGCCCACCTAGAAATATGAATTTTCATCTACGCCCTCCTAGAAGTTTATGATATCCTCCATTGATATCATCTCATTTCCCACTTGGAAATTTGAAAATTCATCTCTTTCCTCCTGGAAGTTTATGAGTTCAATTGCTCTCTCTTTCTACTCATTGAGGTCTTCTCCAACCTCTGGTTTGCATATGAAAAACATCTCCTTTTTTTCACTGAGGGTTTCAACTTCCCTGATCCACCTCCTCACTACTTTTTTTTTCCTCCTAGAAAAAAAAATTTGAACATGCCACTTTACTCTTCTCTTCAAATCCCATTCATACCTCCATTGTACCTATGCCTCCTACTGCATATTTAGTGTTAGCCCGTTGATATCTGCTCTCATCTCCTCAAGCTCTTTTTCCATATCGTCCTTGTTTTTCTTCTTCCTGTCCTCTTCTTGACCACACCTATGTCCTTTAGTAGCCATTTTCTCTTGTCCTCAACCCATGTGCCTATCTACTGACTGTTGCACACTTGCAAGCAATATTTTACAGAGCATCAACACTATGTCTCCTTGATCTAAAAATGAAGAAGACTAGTATTCTTGAAATTATTTGCAAGATTTAATTCTTGTGTTAAAATGAAAATGGATCAAGTTTGCAACACAAATTTTATAGAAATTACTCATTCAAGATGCATATAAACATTAGCAATAAATAGTGAACATAAAACACATAACACAACAAATGATAAAGGAGTTCACCCCTCTCTTGGGCTACATCTCTTGGTCCATCTTCCAATGGATCTTTTGTATTATTTTCTCAAAGTGATCAAAAATTTTCTTTACAATGCTCAAAATTCCAAATAGACAGATCCAATGGCTTCAGAATGTCCAAAAACCCCTAGCTGGGCTTTTTTGACACCTCGTTTGGCCAAAAATTGAAGAACATAGGCTTCCTGGAAGTTTCCCTTCAACCTTGTTGTCTCTAGATTGCCAAAATGAACCCTTGTTGCCTCAACCTAGCCCCCACGTGCTTTTATGCATTAAAACTTAACATCAGGTGCAACCGAACAACCGATACAAACTGTAGAACGATTATGCGCAGGCCCTTAACCATCTAAGGCCCAAGGACACATAGCCACCATATGACCTCGCGTGCATATAAAAAAGGGCTGACTCCAAACCAAAGGACAATGGTCGGGCAGGCCAGTGGTTCTATGCACAACACATGTGACCAAGCTCATATTAAAAAGGGCTATGTTAAAACACAACATGTGCCCATGGTCATATTACAAGGTATACGACTGGGGTTAAAGTTTGAATGCATGCACAAAGGTTTAAACCATGGCCATATTACATAACAACATAACCACGGGCTGGGGCTAGGCCCCAACGCGACCCCCCGCCCAAACATACAAAATTTGAACTCAAATATATTCTGCACCATATAGTGTTAAGAAACACTATGATGGCGCATTGGTTGGTGGTCTTTTCCAAATCTTTGCACGAGGGTGGAGGTCACAGGGTCGATTCCAGCGGACTCCAAATAAATTTTAAACCAATATATAGGTGACACGTGGAGGCCATTGATTGGGCCACATGTTTCCATCCCATTCACTGCAAACAAACCATGTCATATGCCAAATTTCCACTCAACTGCCTTCCACGTGTCGTATGGCCTGCCACGTCAACATCTGTACGGACTATACAGACTGTACAGTCAACATCCCTTTTTTTGCATGTTTGTCATTTTGAACAGAATGTGATATCTCTCTCTCCCGATGTCTGTTTGAACCCAAACAAGTTGTGTTCGGTTTGTGACGATGAGTACTACACTCCTGTTCAATTTGAAGTGATTTTGAGCACTTTGAATTTTGAGCAAAAATTTGATCCCCTAGATCACACCTCCCCATTGGAAAGCTTTTGGACCTCCAAAAGAATATTTTCAGTCTATTTGAAGATGAGGGTATATTTCCCTCACCTTTCCAACCTCAATCCACTTTTCTTTGCTTCGATTTGTACCTTTAAGACCAACTCGAAGATACTCCACATTCCCTCGTTTTTGTTGGTCAACTAAGAGGGGGGGCTGAATCAGTTGTTACCGTGCTTAAACAATTATGCTTCTTTTAAACTCTTTGCTGAGACACTAAATGATAATCACAATAATGCAGGGAAATAAACAATGGAAAATTCAGCATCAGTCACACATATGAAAAACACAGAGACAGATATTTCTTGAGGAAACCCATACAGGGTAAAAACCTCTTTTTCTTTATATGATAAGTAATACTTACATTCTTTACATTATCATACATATGAGCACCAACTCATAATGACGCTGCAACCTCTGTTTTGCAAGCTACAACTTGCTGAGAGCACCAACTCTCTGTTTTCTCTAGCACCCACTAGAAGGAAGCACTGACTCCCTGGTTTTTTCTAGCACCAACTAGAAGGAAGCACCAAATCCCTATGTTCAAGCACCCACTTGAACCTCTGAGGAAAGCGGTCCTCCCTAGCACCTCCCAACCACCCTGAAATATAAATCTTTGCTACTGAATTTATTACAGTGATATGATGTTCGATGATGGCCTACCTAACTTATCACTGTTCTGCTCCACTT
>JZKD02S0078628.1:0-13292 GCA_000966675.3 Picea glauca | reverse complement strand
TTTTGAAATTGTCTTAAAGTATTAATGAAGCCATTAAGAAGGAGCACCTTTGTATAATTTAAACAGACCTTGAGCAATTCACTCTCGTCCTTAGTAGGTAGAAGGCATTTATGGTAGTTAATGTAAGTAGATAGAATTCAATTCTAGATTAGATAGTTTTTAGAGTGCAAGAGGGGAACGGGATATAGACACCCTCATTGTGTATTGTAACATTAGTGTGAAGAGAATAGAAGAGAAGCAGAGAGCTGAGTAGCAGACTCCATGTATAGAAGTTCTGAATTAATACAAAGAAAGCTATGATTCAGGCTCATGGTGTTCATATATTCTTTGTGTATGCATCTTTGAATGTTATGCTCATGATTGTTTTACTCTTTCTGTCATGCAATTGTTTTTATGCTATGTATGAATGATTTCTTGTTGAATGTTTGAAATCTGAGAGGAAAGGGTAATGGAATGATTTTCAATTGTTTCTCTGTATGAGCAAGAGTTCCTGCAAGGAGTGCAGTTGAAGTGTCCGCAAGGAGTGCGTCGACAAGGTATTCGTAGATTTGTCTCTGGAAGCTCAGGAGAGATAAATTTTGTTCTCATTTCCATAGAAGTGCAGTTAGGAACAGGAGTCATGTAAGGAGTGTGCAGGCCGAGTGAAGTCTCAGGGTTGCGAACCTGAGCAAAGGATTTAGAGACTGCTGTTGCAGGTGTGTGCGGAGTCGAAGAAGTCAAGCACTTGGAAGTGTTTGAAGGTCTACCGCAAGGAGTGCGTGCAAGGGTTCTTATAAAAGAAGCAGAGTCGTAGAAGCTCAAAAGGATTTGAATCTTCGAAGGAGTTGAAGGAAGAAATAGTGACGAGGGACCACAAGAGGACGAGTTCCATGGAGAGAAACACCTTGGTTAGTTGTGCAGAGATTCTCAGAGGAAAGAACGGACGGTCAGGATTCTCTGAGGAGAATTCATGAATTTTCGTGAGTCGTTAGATCTCACAGAGGAGCAAGGGAGTTACCGCAAGTATTTCTAAAGGTTCTAAGATCAGGAGGAGTAGGACCGTAGATCTGAGCCACAAGGGCCGCTAGATTTACACGTGGATACTTGTATCAGGTTTTCGTGGGTGGAAGTCCCATAAACCTTGCAACAAGAATCACGATATCCCGAACCGGGAAGTCCCAAAGGCCAAGAGAACAGTGTGGGACCATAGGAGTCAGCGAGGCAAACAGGTGGCATGCTATTTTGGGGTTTCAGAGAGTGAAGTTCTGAAAACACTGCAGTTGGATTCATGATATTGTGAAGTCCGAAGTCCCGATGGAGTAAAGGGGCGTTGAAAATTCAACCTTGTGAGCACATCAGAATTTCAGAGTATCGGGTTTCGGGAATCGCGGGAACACGTTGCTTGACACTGCGACTGCCGAAATAATGATAAGGAAAATCCCGAAAAGGAAAGAGGAAGGGTCAGCGTTGACTATTTTTCGGGGTTCATAGATTTGGAGACACTGTGCTTGAACAACGGATTCGCAAAGGTGCGAAGTCCGATCTCCTAAGTACAAAGAGGGGATCCCAAGAGGATTTTTTGTGGGTACATATTTTTTGAAAGGAAAATAGAAGAGTCATTTTAGAGTTCTTCGGGCCAGAGGAAGGAGAAAGATCCTGTTGACGTGGACCTTCCGACCTGCAGGGTTGTGGAGGGTGTGTGCGTCATCATCGCAAAGGCTAAGGACTAGAGGGAGAAGTGCTGAGGTGTTGCTAAGGCAAGGCCTAAAAATCAAAACCCTAGGGGAGAGAGGCTCACTATGGTGTTACTACAGCAAGGCCTCATGCTCTCTCCTCCTTCCTTAACTAAACTGGAAAAATGACTACCTTAAGAATAAAGCATATAACCAAAACTGGAGGGTTTGATGAGACAAGGTGTTTCTATATCAAGGCCTTTCAAAAAACCCTAGAAAAAGTATCACCCTAAGTGTAGTAGACCTAGGCTCATGACTTCTCTCTCTTCTTGTCTTTTAGATAGTACAACTAGCAATAGAAGAAGAAGGGAAGAGAGTGTAGCAACGACTAGGCTCTCTCCTTCTTCAATGGCTGAAAATTTCTCTCTCAGGGGACATGAGACAAGGACCTACTTGTGTTCTTTTCACCTAGGGTTTTGATTCAGAAACATTCATAAACATATGCAAGAAATTAGAGTACAACTATTCATTCAAGAAGTTTTTCAGAAAAATACTTACAATTCACCAAGAAATATCAATGCAAACCCTAGTTGTAACACCTTCCTTCAAGAGAAATGCCAAAATATGCCAAAATAGTCTTCCTTCAACAAGTGTGCATCATTAAATCATCCAATAACCCAATATAGGGCACAAATTTCATACCTCACTAATGAGTGAGTAGGTTGTGATGAAAAAATGAAGGTAAAAATCCCTCATTTATACCATTCCATGACATAATTTTACTTTTTAGGTCATGTAAAAGGTCGACAATGCCAAAATACTAAAATCATACTGTTTTACATTAAATTTTCAGATTAAAACCCTAATTGAGCTGAAAAGAGATAAAAATCCCCTCTAAGGGGGATGTTAGCCCCTTCTAGGGCAAATGAAGCATCCTGGAGCAAAACGTTAGCCCTCCTTGGGCTTCTCCAACTTGCCACACGTGCCACTGCTACCTAGTCTGCCTCCCAAGATGTCCATGATGTTGGATGACTTCATGGTCAAGATGGTGACGTCCTAGGCCTTCTAAGGCCAACGTTCCATTGAAAAAGGGCCATCCCCCTAGGTCAAGCTCTGTCGGGGTGCCTCTGGTGGAACGTCCTCTTCTTCTCTGGTGCAAAGCCCTTGATCCATCTCTATCATGTCTCTGCCCCTTGATGGGGTCTCATCATCCACCTGATGGGATCTTCAGCCCCATGGAGGTCTGAACTGATCATCTCCCCATGTGTACCAGTCCAAAATGGTATCTGCCCGTCGGGCATGGTCCTGCACATCAAAAGCTATTCCCTTTATGGGCTCATTAGTCACAAGGATCATAGAAATTTCAATCACATTTCATCATCAATATTATTAAACATGTGCATAAAATCCCTAATACATTAGTTAACAGCTCAAAGATGTTACACAAGCCTACAATATAAGTCTGGAGAAAAAAAAACAAGGTGTCCTATTGGGCTAGTGTCCATAGAAGAAGGAAAGTTCCCATAAAGAATCTCATACAAGCCACGTAAGTGAGGTGACATGGTCAGGGGATGTCCAAACATGTGGGTGCAGTGTGGGCTAAGGATGCAAAATGTTACCTGTGGTTGCCTTTGTAGAAGGCGAGTTGTACCTGTCATGGATGCATTTTTTCCAAGCCCATTCTTTCCTTTTATTCTTTATTCCTTTATTCTTTTATTGCTTTTTGTTCAAGAGATAATCAGGGGACACTTCCCCGGCGTGGTGACTAGTGGTGAAAGTGTTACCCACAAGTATTTTCACAGAAATGAGAAGGTTGGCTCGTGATGAGACCCCCTTTCCCTTAACCAACAACCAAGGGTCATTTCCCTGGCATGGTGACCAGCTAATGGAAATGTCATGTTGTTAGATACCCATGGACCTAATAGGCTGGCTTGTGATGAGACCCCCTATCCTCTGGTTAGGCCTTGTTTTATTATTTTTCTGGCTCCCTCTTGTTTCTTGCTAAGAATATTTTTATTGCTTTCTCAGGGATCCCTGGGCGAAGCATGTCGAGGTTTTATTTTTAGGCTTTTATCTTTTACCAACTTGCTTTTACCTTATGGGCCTTTAGCCCCTTCTTCCCATGAGATAAGGTGCAATCCTGAAAATAGGTCAACCCAATGTCTGGACAAGTGGAGTGGGATAGGTGAGCAGGAAACAAGATGGAAAAGTGGTGTTATGATGGGAGAAGACGATGGATTTTCATAAATTCCCCCCCAGTGGAAAACCAAAACCTATAGACACAGGCTTGCTAGGGCACCCTGTCAATCCCCCAACACATGGTCAAGTGGGAAAGTGTAAGATCCAAGCAATTGTTAGAAATAAAAGGAATCAAATGCATATATTCAATGGTTTTGATGATCGAAGTGACACATGCCATGATACCTGTACTAATTACCTCATGGAGCAAGAACCTTCTCCGACATAAGACCAAGCTGATGGTGGTGGATGTTGTTGTTGCTGATAAGACAAAGATGATGGAAGAAAAAAAAGGTGGGCCCTCCAGGGCCATGCTAAAGTCAATCCTTCTCTCGATACTCCATGTCTAGGACTTGTGGGCCTTGAGATATGGTCTCCTAGTTATCCCTAAAAGTGGGGGATAACAGGTACAATTTTTATTTTTTGTACTCATACAGTAAAGTCGCATGCGAAACTAGATGTTGGAAGAGTGGTGAGCCAGTCCATTGTGAGAGAGACGATACCTTCTATACGTTGAGAAAATGAGTAGAAAGATGGAGAGTTCTGTACGCTAGAGTGGACGGTAAAGCCATGATGAGAGAAGAGACAAAGTCCACCATGACCCCGCATGCCCAGACTGAGACCTTCCAGTCCAACTGAGGTGATACTTATTCCAGACGAGTATTGTTTGTCTTATTCCTATCATCCAAGCAATCAATAATCTCCATATCTGAGAATATATATACTGGTATTTGTTGAAATAGGTTAGATATATACATATGACTGATGCTGCTTAAATCCATTACCACGAGAGACATGGAATAGGTCTATTTAGGGTGAATTATTTTGATTGGAATATATAAATACATTTGAGGTAGATGCGAAGAAAAACATCATCATTACCTGTATCGGAAGAGAGTACGATACAATTATTGAATTCAAAATTTGAATGTTACACCCTCCTGCAATGTTACAACGCGAATGATGTTGAAGGTGATCGATGAGAAGAAAATGGTGTTGATTGACCATGGCAATCTGATGCACACTCGAAGCCCATCATTATCTGATGCAGAGCCCATTTGAGTTGAGCCCGTGGAGAGGCATGAAGAAACCCACCCGACATGGAAAGGCATGAAGGAACCTGTCCTTCTCCTATGTTTCTAGAACAGAAATATTTTTGGTTTTGTTGTCGACGCCTCCATATTGGGTTAACCTTGGAGCTATTGTTGTTTCCATTCTTGGCGCATGATTGCTTCCCTGGTAAAGTTGATGTTCTTGTGTTCAAATCATTGTTTTGAATTTGCTGTGAGTTTGTTGCATGAAGGAGTTTGCAAGGATGGAGAATCCATTGCTGATATAATGGTGGTGGTTAATGCCAAGGATCGTTGCATGTATGAATTTTTTCCTTTTGGTTAGTTGATATAAAGCGAAGGAACAACAACAGATCCAATGGAAAAATGTAAGGTTTACCTGAGCGAGAAGAGCATGGTAAAGTGTGTGTGGAGAAATTGGTGAATGAGTGAGAGGTGTACGTGACCATTTCATCAGACTCACACAACCTCCAATTTAAGAAATATAAGGAAGAAGATAAAAGGAGAATGCACCATGGGTAAGCAAAGGAAAATTAGACAGCTCCGGAGAGAGATGAAATAGATGAGGAGAAAGAATCAGTAGGAATAGTCATTGTATTTTGAAGATCAGTATGATGTGTTTCTAGTTGCAGATGAAGAACTCATGCTTGAGGATTAGAATGCAGTGTTGGACCAGATCAATGAAGACCATGAAGAAATCAATGAATAATTTGATGAAGTATATAAAATATTGATGCCAAATTTTCCATTCATCTTAGGTATAAATTATGAACCCTGGGAAACTGAAATGAAAAAATTACTATGGTTAGTATATTTATTTCATTATGATAATGAAGGTTGTGTCAATTTCTATGATAATAAAAGAGGTGCAATAGCATTACAACTTATTATATCAACAGTGGATGAAAACATTTTTTCTAGTATTTTGCATGAATTTGGTGAAATACCTAGTGCAAAAATATTTTGGAATATTCTTGAAATGAAGAAGTAGAGTGAGAATGTTGAAGTTCATGATGACATTATTTTTGAAAATCATGATAGTGTTGAAAATTTTGTAACTGAAATAGCGACTAAAAATGGTAGCATTGAAATTGCAATGATTAATGGAGAAAGTGTGTTTGATAGTAAAGTCGCATGTCATAGTAAGGAAATTCCCTATGAAACAATATTTAGTGATGTGGTGAATTCAAATGAGATTGATGATGGAGATGAATGTGTAACTGTTGATGAACCCCTATGTGAATCTTTGGTAAATTTAGTCAAATTTGATGAAAACTATTCATCACATGAAGAGTGGTCAATTTTGATGCATGAGAAACATCTTATTGATGAGCTATTGTTTGGTGAGAAGAAAAGCTCATTTTCATACACAAACCAGGTGAAAGACAAACTGCTAGAACCTGGTAAAGAGGTTGAAGACATGAAACAACCAATTGTGATAGCAATTGAAGATGAAAATGAATATTATTATGCGACATCAGAGGTAAGTAAGAAAGACGAAGAAAGGAAAGCTCTCTTAGAAGAGAAAAATGAAAAGAACCAATATGGTTCTTCCTATGATTTTTCATATGATTGTAATAATGTTTTTGAGTTTGTAGGTTTACAAGACAACAATTCATTTTCAACAGTGAATGATTATGAAGAAAACATGGAAGAAAATGAATATATTGATGAAGAAAATATTGAGTCAATTTTTATGGTGTGGAGCCCAGAAGAAATCAAGTATTATTATGAATTGATGTTGCAACAGTCCAAATCAAGTATTATTATGAATTGATGTTGCAACAGTCCAAATCAAGTATTATTATGAATTGATGTTGCAACAATCCATTGAGCAAGCCATTGGTGATTGTATCCAGAAAGGGATGCAACCCACTTATGAGAAGTTGGAATAATTTGCAAGCATTAAAGACAAACACTTCCAAGAACCTTCATAAGTGTTGAGGAAAAAGAACAATAGTCATCTTCCAAGTTCCAAAATGAAGAAGAACAAATCCAAGAGGACACTGAACCATAACAGAGTCAAGATGAAACATATTTGGAGCATCAATCTAAGGAAGAATCTCCATATCCATCACTATCTGACCACAAGAAATTTCAATATGAAATTGTTAGAGTCAAATTGTAAGCCTAGTTGAGACTAAGAACAACAATAATGTTACTTATTTTAGGCATTTGTATTGTAGACAATCCATTTCATCATTAAAGGGGAGACTTAGAAATAATGGAGATTAGTTGCGGTGTTTATTTAGTATTTAGTTGAGGTTGGTTCCAACCTTCTAAACAAAATATCATCATATATATTGTATTCCTCATTCATTTAATAAATGCAGTGCGTGGATTTTCTTTGATGGCTGAGAGCAGCCAATTTCCATTCCATTTCATTCCTTCTAATTTCAAGTATAAACATCTTATATATCTTTATCAAAAAATGAAAAAATCTATCACCTTTGTGTCACTCAAAGGGTTGAATATGAAAAACCCCTTTTGTTGGTTTACTTGAAACTAAATTGTTTAAAATAATATTCAGAATACTAACATACAAAATACAAATACTTTTTAATTCAAATTAAATTATTTAAATAACAATATTTTGATTGACATAAACATATTTGAAATTTTAAAAAATCTATAAACATCTTTCATATCTTTATGAAAGACTCTAATATAATTAATTTTGATGAATAATTTATTTCATTATAAAATAAGAAAAAATAATATATAAAAAGAAAACTCCATGGCATGAAATGCCATAACTTAATTTTTTAATGTGTCGAACACAAACCAACCTTGTCACACAAAAAACATAACATGACCTTGCAATCTAATGAATACAATCAGACATTACAATGTGACAAACATATTATTGTTCCAATGTGACAAACTTAATAATGTCACAATGTGATTAACATCGTAATGTTGCAATCTTCCAAAACGTTACAATGTGATGAACATATTATTATTCCAATGTGACAAACATAATAATGTCACAATGTGATTAACATAGTAATGTTGCAATCTTCCAAACACAGTGACCTCGCAATGTGACAAACATAAACAAACATCGCAATGTGATGAGCATTTCCCTGTTGTCGCAATGTGAAAAGCATATCCTCTCATTGAGATGTCATGCACATATCATGATTTCACAATGTAACAAATATTTCCAAACGTCGCAATGTGATGACCACAATGCATTGTCACCATGTGATGTACACAAACCAATGTGGCAACTTGACAAACATAGATCAACATTTCAATGAGACGAACAATTCCAAACGTTGCAATGTGATGAACATAMACCACTTTCAAAATGTGACAAACCTATTCCAATGCCATAATGTAACAAAAMAAAAMCTATGTCGTGAATCAAAACCTTACGATGTCATAAAAAAATGRATGTTACAACATGACGAACATAGTAATGTTGCAATGTGATGAAAATARTAACATCCCATTACGTCGAACATAGTATCGTTGCAATCTGTCTAAAACAGTAAYGTTATAAAGTGTTGAACATAAAMAAAGGTCACAATATAACTAACAAAACCCTTTTGTCACAATGTGAATAGTGACCTCACAATGTGACAAACATAAATGGACGTCGAAATGTGATGAACATTGCCTAATGTCATAATCYGAATACTAATGCCACAACGTGAYGAACATAAAYGAATGTCGCAATTTGACAAACATTGTCATGTCATCACAATTTGACRAACRTAYCTTCACGTAGAAATGTTAGGCACRTATCRTGACATCACAATGTGACAAACATTTTTAAACATCGCAATGTGAYGACCACAACCCATTGTCSCAATGTGATATACAMAAAACCACTTTGRCAATGCGACAAATATAAACCAACATTGCAATGAGACGAACCTTTCCCAATGCCACAATGTCATGAACATAACCCCRTGTTGGAATGTGTCAAACCTGTTCCAACRCCATAATGTGACAAATAATCACATTAGTACATTAATTAATAGACCATTAATGTCTTAATTAATTTATACATTAGTACTTTAGCACATTAATGTATTATTGCATCAACTTATTTATACATTATTAATGTATTACCTTATTATTACTTTAGTAATGTTTTTGTACTTTATTAATGTACTTCCTTTATTAATTATTAATACATTTCGACATCCATTTATGTTTGAAATATGACAAACATAAAAAAAAATTGCACGAAACTTTCCTAATGTCACAATGTCATGAATATAACCGAGTGTTGGAATGTGTCAAACCTATTCCAACGCCATAATGTGATAGACAACAACAATAGTACATTAATTAATATACCATTAATGTATTACTTAATTTATACATTAGTACTCCAGTGCATTAATGTATTATCACATCAACTTATTAATACATTATTAATGTATTACATCATTATTACTTTAGTAATGTTTTAATACTTTATTAATCTACTTAATTTATTAATTATTAATACATTTTGACATCCGTTTATGTTTGCAATGTGATGAACATAAAAAACTTCGCAATGTGATGAACATGACCCTATTGTTGCAATCTGAATAGTAACGTCACAAATCAATGAACAAAAAAAGATGTCACAATGTGATGAACACTGTCATGTTTTCATGATGTAACAAACATATCCTCACGTTGCAATGTGATGCACAGATCCTGACATCACAATGTGACAAACATTTCCAAATGTTGCAATGTGACAACCACAACCCATTGTCTCAATGTGATGTACACAAACCAATGTGCCAATGCAACAAACACAGAACAACATTTCAATGAGATGAACTTTTCCTGATGCTACAATGTCATGAACATAACTGACTGTCACCAATGTCGTAATGTAACAAAAAAACCCTATGTTGCAAAAAAAAAAACTTACGATGTCATGTCATGAACAAAAATGGATGTTATAACATGACAAACATAGTATTGTTGCTACATGACTAACATAGTAACATCCCATTATGGAAAACATAATATCATTGCAATCTATAAAAAATAATAACGTCACAAAGTGTTGAACATAAACGAACGTTGCAATGCGATGAACAAAGCCCTTTTGTCACAATGTGAATAGTAAAGTTGCAATGTGACAAACATAAATGAATGTTGCAATGTGACAAACATTTCCTTGTTGTTACAATCTGAATAGTAACGTCACAACATGATAACCATAAACAAACATTGCAAAGTGACAAACATTGTCTCGTTGTCACAATGTGATGAACGTATCTTCACATAGCAATGTGATGCACATATCCTGACATCAAAATGTGACAAAAAATTTCAAACATCACAATGTGACAACAATAACCCATTCTTGCAATGTGATATACACAAACCAATGTGGCAATGCAACAAATATAAACCAATATTGCAATGAGACGAACCTTTCCCAATGTCATAATGTCATGAACATAACCCACTGTAGGAATGCGTTAAACCTATTCCAACGCCATAATGTGACAAACAATAACATTAGTATAGTAATTAATAGATCCACAATGTGACAAACCTATTCCAACACCATAATGCGACAAACAACAACATTAGTATAGTAATTAATAGATCTGCAATGTGACAAACCTATTCCAACGCCATAATTAATAGATCCATAATGTGACAAACAACGACATTAATACATTAATTAATAGATCCAGAATGTGTTAAACCTATTCCAATGCCATAATGTGACAAACAACCACATTAATACATTTCCCAATGCGGCAATGTCATGAACATAACCAATTATCACCACCACCATAATGTGACAAAAAAAAACTTACAATTTCATGTCATGAACAAAAATGGATGTTACAACATGGTGAACATGATAGTGTTGCAATATGACGAACATAGTAACATCCCACTATGGAAAACATAGTATCATTGCAATCTATCAAAAATAATAACGTCGCGAAGTGTTGAACATAAATGAACATCGCAATGTGATGAACAAATCCCTTTTGTCACAATGTGAATAGTAACATTGCAACGTGACACAAATAAATGAACGTCGCAATGTGATGAACATTGCCCTGTTGTCACAATATGAATCTTAATGTCGCAATGTGATGGTCATAAATAGACGTTGCAATGTGACGAACATTGTCCTATTGTCGCAATGTGATGAACCTATCCTCACGTAGCAATGTGATGCACATATCCTAACATCATAATGTGACAAACATTTTCAAACATTGCAATATGATGACCAAAACCCATTGTTTCAATGTGATGTACACAAACCAATGTGGCAATGCGACGAATATAGATCAACATTGCAGTGATACGAACCTTTCCCAATGTCGCAATGTCACAAACATAACCCACTCTTGAAATGTGTCAAACCTATTCCAACGCCATAATGTGACAAACAACCACATTAGTACATTAATTAATATATCATTAATGTATTAATTAATTTATACATTAGTACTTTAGTACATTAATGTATTATCACATCAACTTATTAATACATTATTAATGTATTACTTTATTATTAATTTAGTAATATTTTAATGCTTTATTAATGTACTTCGTTTATTAATTATTAATACATTTCAACATCCTTTTATTTTTGCAAGGTGACAAACATAAACAAATGTCGCAATGTGATGAACATTTCCCTGTTGTTGCAATATGAATAGTAACGTTGCAACTCGATGAACATAAACACACATCACAATGTGATGAACATTGTCCTCTTGTTGCAATGCGACAAACATATCCTCACGTCACAATGGAACACATAGATCATGACATCATAATGTGACAAACATTTCCAAACGTCGCAATGTCAAAACTAGAACCCATTGTTGCAATGTCATGTACACAAACCAATGTACCAATGTGACAAACATAGACTAACATTGTAATGAGACGAACATTTCCCAATGTCGCAATGTCATGAACATAACCCACTATCAGAATGTGTCAAACCTATTCCAATGTCATAATGTAACAAACAACCATATTAACACATTAATTAATAGGTCATTAACGTATTAACTAATTCATACATCAGTACTTTAGTATATTAATGTATTATCACATCAACTTATTAACACCTTATTAATGTATTAATGTATTATTACTTTAGTATTTTTTTAGTACTTTATTAATGTACTTCCTTTATTCATCAACATAATCAACATCACCCACCATAATCATCTCCACATGGTCTACAAAGCTCATCCATGGGCATGAGCAACCATAGTCAACTTCGGTCAACCATGGTGATGGTCAACAATAGCCAATCATGTTGAAGTTCAACCATAGTCAACCATGGCCAAGCATGGTGAAGTTCAACCATGATCAACCATAATGGTCTATTAATTAATGCATTCATACACAAATACCTTAATGCACTAACATATTATTGTATTATTATTTAATAAATTAATGAAATGTTTAAGTTTAAGTATTAATACATTAATAATAATAAAGTGCTAATAACAAATTTAATAGAGTATAAAGTATAAATTCAATGTATTAATACTTTCATCAAATCCTACTAGCTCAACCCATTAAGGTGAAAAATGTATTAATAATTTTTAAATGTATTATTAGTTTATTAATGTATTTTTAATGCATTACTTTATAATTAATTTATTAATGTAACATATTGTATTAATGTATTAATGATTATTATATTAATGAATCAATGTAATCATGAATATTGTATTAATGAATATTGTATGAATGTGTTGATATTTTAATTTAAAAATTTAATACATTTGTGTTTTGTATTTATGTAATAATGTTATAAAGTAGTTTTAATGTATTTTTAATTTATTAATGTTATTAATACTTTATTACTTTAATATATTAATTTACTATGAGTGCTAATGCTTTCATAATGTGTTTATGTTTTATTATTGTATTAATTTTTTAATAATGTGTTATTCATATATTATTTTATTATTACTATATTATTTAATTAATTAATTAATTATTTAACTAACACTTTAATTATTAATATAATAATGTATTATTATTAATTAATTAATACATTAAATTATATATTAATGTTTTAATACTTTAAATTATTAATGTTTTAATTATTTAATACTCTAAAATATTAATGTTTTAATTATTTAGTACTTTAAAACATTAATGTATTTATTATTTTATATATCATTAATTTATTATTTAATTATTACATTTTAGTACAATAATATATTATCACGACAATGTATTAATATAATAATATTTGATTACATCAATGTATTAATACATTTATATGTTAGTACATCAATGTATTAATATATTATTAATGTTTTAATATTTTAAAATTAATGTATGAATAATGTTTTGGTAT
>JZKD02S0078617.1:14945-25252 GCA_000966675.3 Picea glauca | reverse complement strand
CCTGTAAAAAAACCCCATTTTTTATTTCTGTAAATATTATGGAAAAAATAACCCATTGTTGTATTATTGATGGTGGTTCTGGCCCAAGTGTGATGTCAAATATTATTATGGAAGATCTAGGTTTGTCTTGTAAAAATGAAAACACCATAAGAATGCTCTCTTATAATAGTTTACAACAATCGACCATAGGTGAAATCAAGGACGTGACCTTGGTTCTGTGCGCACATCTTGAAATAAGGACAACCCTTAATATTTAGGTAATCGATTTGCCAGTGAGTAATTACTTGATCATCTTAGGAAGAGATTGGAAATCTTTGACGTGTGGAAACCTGTCACTCGACGAGACACACTTATCCATTCCTCAGAATGCTAAAAACATTATAGTCCTAAGAGAGGGAAGAATATCACCTTATATAGAAAACATTCTAGAACCTAATGTAAATTATATCGAGGAGGACCTAGCAGTGTATTCCATATTTGCAAATGAGGACAACACTACCTTGGAACAAATCAACATAGAGGATGGGATGTGACATATTCACTTTGATGGTTCATGCTCCAATGAAGGAAACAAAGCTGGTATTATCTTGTACTCTCCTATGGGTAAAATTCACAACTTTTCCTATAGGTTGGAGTTTTCTTGCACTAACACTGTCACCGAATTTCATGCATTACTGCTAGGCATTGAAAATTCCTATAATTTAGGTTGTGTTCACCTTACATTTTTTGGGGATTCCGAACTTGTTGTAAACCTTGTACGTAAGATATATTCTCCTAGAAAAAATTTAATGAAATGTTACACCCAAACTGTTTGGGCACTTATCTCGAACTTGCTATCTTTCAACATCACTCATGTTAAAATGGAATTGAACTCAATGATTGACATGTTGGTTATTTTTGCTGCCTTTCATACTCGGCAACTTCTGCCACAAAGACCTGATTACACCTTTCAATATTTGTATCATCCACATATCCCTGACAATGTAGAGTCATGGTAGGTCTTCCTTTGTGATGAGAACATCTGTGCTTTCATACAAAATGAACCTTATAAGCTGAAGTAAATTATATCAATGGAAGATAAAAAAATTCCAAAGGGCTGGACTCCTCTAGAAAGTTCATTTTCATCGAGTGATGTAGGAAACAAAGAAAAACATAAAGAAGAGGAGTCGAAAAAGACAGTGGTTGAAACCATTTCCTTGAACATTGGGATGCTCGACTGTTCAAAGAATGTTAAAATAGGTGCCCAATGTTCCGATGAAGAAAAATTGAAGTTCACTGAGTTACTTAGTGAATGTCAAGATGTTTTTTCTTGGTCTTATGAGGATCTTCATGGTTTTGATCCTGCTCTTATACAACATGCCATTCCTATCAAGGAGGGCATAAAACTAGTTAGGAAAAAACAAAGACCCATTAACCCTACACTGGAAGAAACTATTCGAAAGGAGTTGGAAAACATATTGAAGTCTGGGATGATTTTTTTTGTTAAGTATTCTGAGTGGGTTTCTAATTTGGTTCCCATTTGAAAAGAAATTAGTCATATTAGATTATGCGTTTATTTTCGCGCATTGAATAAGGCCAATATTAACGACCATTTTCCTCTCCCTAATATGGAAATGATTTTGCAACAAGTTGTAGGGTCACAAATGATGTCCTTACTTGACGGTTTTTCTAGTTACAATCAAATCAAGGTAACAAGAAAAGATAAATATAAAACAACTTTGATTACACGTTGGGGCACTTTCGCTTATGAACGTATGCCTTTTGGATTATCTAATGCAAGTTCCACTTTCCAAAGAGCTATGGAAATATATTTTGATGTTTTGATCGGAACACTTATTCATATTTATCTTGATGACTTAACTGTGTATTCTAAAAACCGATGAGATCATTTCATTCATCTTAGAAAGATTCTCATGCGATGCAGTAAATTCAACATTTATTTAAATACTTCTAAGTCTATCTTCGACATTAACAAGGGAAATATCCTCAGGCACATTGTCTTTGATTTAGGAATAAGCATAGATCTTGAAAGGATTGTTGCTATCCTAAATCCTCTTGCTCATAATTCCAAAAAGGAGGTTCAAGCCTTTATGGGTATTATCAACTTTGTCCGTAGGTTTGTTCATGATTTTACTATAATGGTTAAGCCAATTCAAAATCTTCTTAAGCAAGATCAATCCTTTTCTTGGATGGATGACGTCGAAAATGCTTTCGTAGGGATCAAGAAGGAAATCAGTTCCGCACCATTTTTGGCGAAGCCAGATTTTGAAAAAGAATTTATTGTATATACTAATTCCACGGAGGAAGCAATTTATGTTATCCTCATGCAATATGATGAACAAGTTAATGAAAAACTAGTGGCTTAAATGAGTCAAATCTGGTCAGATGATGAGTTTAAATGTTATTATATTGAAAAGCATGCTTTCTCTCTTGTTAAAGATGTTGAAAAGTTTCTCCACTTCATCTTAGGTAAGCACACGCTGGTAAAAGTCCCTTTACCTGTTGCCAAGTCTTTATTCTCATAGAATTATCTTTCAGAGAAGCTTGCACACTGGCTTGCCAATATCTATGAGCATGATCTAACCATCATGACTTATAAAACTATCAAGGGACATGACTTAGACCTTCACTTAGGTTAGAATGCTAAAGCAAGTAAAGAAATTGAAAAACAAGATAGCTCTCTATCAACACTGTTTTACATTGACAATCAAATCCTTCCTATAACTGAACATCCTTGGTGTAAATATCTGGTGTATTACTTGAAAAATCAAAGATGTCCAGATAACTTAGATACCCATCAAAGAAGAAGGCTTTGTATTGAATATTATAGATACATCATTATAGGATACTTCTTGTTTAGGAGATCTGTCGATGGTATGTTACTTCGCTGTGTGAACAATGAGGAAGCACATAAATTGTTACAAGAGACTCATGGATCTTCAAATCCTGTTATTCATGTAGGAGGTCACTTTTCTGGTAAAACCACTTCTTTTAAGATTATTAGAAAAGGGTACTACTGGCCTTCGATCTTTCGTGATTCTTATAATTTTTGAAGAT
Organism: Picea glauca; assembly: GCA_000966675.3. Classification (NCBI taxonomy): domain Eukaryota; kingdom Viridiplantae; phylum Streptophyta; class Pinopsida; order Pinales; family Pinaceae; genus Picea; species Picea glauca. Next base: position 22,195 of record JZKD02S0078617.1, on the reverse strand, counting down.
CTTGTGACAAGTGCTAGAAGTTTGCTGGGAAATAAAGTATTTCTGATATTCCTTTACAACCTGTCCTCCTTGACTTTCCTTTTTCAAAATGGGGTTTGGACTTTATTGGTCCTATTAATCGTCCATCTTTAGCAGGGCAATTTTTTATCTTGACAACCACATACTATTTTACAAAATGGATTGAAGTTGTCCCACTTAAGCATTCACAGGATGAGCAGGCAATTTCTTTCCTTGAGACTAATATTTTTTCCATGTTTAGTCTTCCTTTGGAAATTATTACAGAAAATGGTCCCAATTTTATTTCTGCTAAGTTGACCTAGTTTTTCGCTAAATTGGGGGTTAAACATTTTACCTCTTCATCCTATTATCCCCAAGGAAATGGACAGGCCGAGTCTACCAAAAATAATCTGGTAAGAATTATCAAGAGGCTCATCGAGGATAAGCCTCGTCAATGACACACTCTCCTCACTTACACCCTTTGGGAAGATCTCACTACCACCAAGGTATCACTAGTTGCACTCCTTTCCAGCTTGTTTATGGTCAAGAAGTCATTCTTCCTACCAAGATGGAACTTTCTTATCTAAGTTTAATGCTATAGGTTGAAGAATTAAATTCTTATGATATCTCTCAAAGAATGAATTCACTTTTGGCTTTAGAGGAGCAAAGGATGTTTGCCTTGGATAATATAAAGAGAAGACAACAAACTTTTAAAATATATTTCAATAAAAGAGTCAAAGTTGTCAAATTTAAGGTTAATGAGAAGGTATTGTTGTGGGATTCAGCTCATGCCGATAGAGGAAGGCATTCAAAGTTCCAAAAGTTATGGCTAGGTCCTTTTAAGATCAATTTTTTCATATAGTTATATTCTGAAGAGAAATTGTTTTCCTATAGCACCAACGGTTGCCACTTAAAACACTATGTGGAACCAACTTGAAAGTTTAAATGCTGCATGGAATGTTTTCTGTATTATAGTTTGTTTTATTTGTTTTGATTTTACATCATTGTTATTTCATTTCTTCTTATTTCAATTATGGTGTTTCTTTTCTGCTATTTTGTTTCTTTTATTAACTTTATTTTTTGTCAAAATAAAATGTTGGATCAGTTTTTCCACAAAGACACAATTCTACAAAGTATTGTTAATCAATAACAATCTGGTTACACAGCTGTCATGATGTTTCCCCTTGAAGACATCATTGAAATTGTTATAAGATAGTTGGTTTTATTCCCTATTTCTGATTTCATTTTCTTCCATCCGCTCCAAGATTCAAAAGAGTACACCATAATTTTTCTTTCCTTGAAGTCATGAATTATTTCACATGATTAATCGAATGATTATGCATATAGGGATAAATCCCCTCATACTTAACACTTCCCATGAGTTATTCCCAAAATCCCAATCATTTTTCCCTTAAACCGCTCACTCCCCCCTGTTGCATAATCATTCTGATATCTATCTTCTTGATCTAATGTTTACATGGTTTGAGAAACCATAAAATCTAAGTTCTTAATCTGTTAGAAACAGATTTCCCTGTGGAGTCGCTAGTTTGTTGACAATTAAAATCGCAACGATGAATACTGCCCGCAAAGGATTGCTAAGCTCTATTATTTATTTATGATAATAATAATTAACTAGTAAGTGGAACCCCCTTGTATACTAGAGAAGATATGATGGATGTGTTATGCTTATAGGTTTGTTGTTGTTATATTGATTCCTACACAATCTTCTACATTTGATGATGCAGTCTTGGTTTCATTCGTTTTGACAACATGGTTGGTTGATGCATTGGGGTCAAATGTTGTTGATGTTCACTCACAATACAAGACAATGTTGTGGATATAAGGATTATTTTGTTTTACAGGTGTTATGTTGTACATTAAACATTGATTAATGTTATTACACATGATTTTATGCAAGGGGATAATTAAATGATATGGAAGCTTGAGCTCAAAACAAAAAGGAAACAAAATTATGGATAAGTTCTAAGGCTATGGAAAAAGGATTATATATAAACCTTGAATGTATATATAATTGTTACAAATGGGAAGTGATGGACATAGCTATTATACTATGCATTTTGGTTAAAGAGTTATATGGAAAGAACATATGGTAATGTTAACGTATGGTTATTATTAAAATTTTGATGTGTTTCTGGTGGCGCACTATACAATGAATATAGCATTGAATCTATGCAATGGTTATTGTATTGAATTTAATGGTTGATGTTATGGAAATGGGTTGGCTAGTAAGTTGAATTGAATAGGGCTAGGTGAGGAAGCGACGTGCATTTACTACATGTCTCTTCAAACCACCCTTGAGCCCATCACCCTAGCCATGGTTGCATTTTGGCTCTATTGGTTGTGGAATCTCCACGATTTCAGGTTTTGAAAGGGAAAAACACAGGCCAACACTTCCTTGAAGCGAATTTTTTAGGTATGGATCCATGTGTTTCATCCATGATGGATTCTCTCTATTGTGAATCATTTGGTTGGCTGAGGATTACATGAGTTCTATGTTTTTCTTGAGTTTTCAACTGGGTATCGATATTGTGTTATGGTGTTCTCTATGATTATTGTGGAATGTTGGCATTTTGAAGGAAAGTAATGGGTGTTAATGCTTTGTAAATTATGCGCATTGGTTATTTATTTAAGGACATATTTGCCCGCTTTGGTTTTATGATGATTCTCTATGAAAAATGATGATAAAGGTGCAACAACCTCTGAGTTTTATTTTTGTGGGGTTTTACCACCAGTCTGGGTATCAGTTTTTGTCTCCCCTTTTTCATCTTGGTCGTTGTTGTGATTTGTTCTCCAGGTTGAATGCAACTGTCAACAGTGGTATTTTTCTTTCTCTATTTGGACGAGCCACGAGCTATTTCTTGTTATGTTTTTTCTTCACTGTAACTATCGCTGAAATCATTTCATAGTCCAATCTTTGTATTGCCAAGAATTGGAAGCCTGTATATGTATCGAATGGCCAAGGCCCAAGGGTTGTGCTATGGAATTCTTTTAACAAGTGTTTTAAGCATTCTCTCCTCTCATATATGTTGTAGTGGATGACTAATATATTGTTAAGCCTCATTGTTAAATTTGTTTCGAAGGTTATGGACCTCTTTGGTGTTTGGAAGAGGCACAGTCTCTGTTTCTTGGAGGATTATTCCTTGTCTAGACCAACCCTTGTTACCTCTCTATAATAAATTTTTAAGAGACATCTGCCTGTGCCTTCTTTGTTGAGTTCAAATTCTTTTCTTATACTAGGGCACTTTCAATATTTTGGGGTTATAAGTTAAAATATCATGGTGTTTTCAAAAGAGCACGACCCTCTGTTGTTCCAAGAATATACTTGACTACCTATGGTTGTTTCTCGATGATCACTTCTTTTAGGAGGTAAAAGGATTATGGTCTCTCTGTGTTTTCGAAGATTAATCAAACTCTCAAGAGCCTGACTAGGTTCTATTGAGCCCGACTTGATTTTATTCCTCTTCGACCAGGTTTTGGTTATATCAAGATTTTGGTGTTACAAGTTTAATGACCGAGGTAATTATAAAGAGGGAACATGCTCTTTCACTTCAATTACCATCTCTCAATCAATTCTTAGTGTTTCCTCTTTGTGATAAAATTGTTGGAAAGGAAAAAAAGTATGGGTTACCTACAGTCACGAGAACTTTCTTTTGATTGATTCATGGTTATTCCATCCATCGCCGAGTTAAAACCTAGCACGACCATGATTCCATTTAAGTGTAAAAGGCACCTTTGTGTGGTTTGGTTCTATTCTCTTCATGCATAATATGGCTCTGTCTTTTATCAAGCATTTCTTTTGAAAGGAAGTATGTATATGTTTGATGAATACAGATCTCAGGTTCAGAGCTACATGTTTTTGGTTAAATTCTAGTGTCGAATCGGGATTGGTGTCGATTATATTTTTGAAGACCCATGTGTATGTTTGGTTCATAAAACATGATCTTGGTTTGGTCCAGATTTAATAAGGACCCATGCGTGATTAAATTGGGCTCGATTATTGTTTGATCACAGTGGATTATGTCAGTTAGTGTCGAAAATGTGACTTTTAGTGGTTAGTACTGGGTATATTATTATTTGATTTCAAGAATTGAACATTGGATAGGGATAATTGGAATCACTGTGCATATTATGTTTGTTTTAAAAGGAAAAGGTCAGCATTAAAAAAAGTAGGACCGTGGCTCGAATGGTTATGGTGTTACTGTGGAATTGGAAATGATATTTGCATAGTTATTGTATATGATTCACATATTGATATAAATGAAGAATTATGGGAAATTAAATTGTTTTTATTAAAGACAACAGACAATCTATATGTAAATAAGGGACAGTTAAATGATTTTGGTCTTGAAAGTGGATGCTTTTTAGTTTGTGATTGGAACAAAGTTATGGTTGTTGGTTGATTTAATCTATTCTATGAACAATATCCATCTTATTCCCTCTCATTTTCTCACTTTTTCTCTCATTATAACTCCCTCACAATCCCAAATTCATTTTTACACGCCCTTTTGATTTAAATAAATTAAAACTTGGTATGGCAGTGGTTAAAGATGACACATAGATAGATGGTAGCTAGTATATTTTTGTATTGTTTGCACAATCAGTTATTTAATGAATTGTTGAGAACTAATCGTTCTCTTAATCCCTGTCATGATATCACTTTTCCACTTATTACAATCCCCCCAGATATCCCATAAACCCTATTTCACTCCCTGCTCATTTGGAAATTATTAAATAATTTTTATGAATTGGATTGCATGGGTCTTATGTTAATTGCTAAGCCAAACTTTTTTTCATATAAAGAGAATGCCATGTATGATCTGTTAAGGGCTAGTTGCTAATAAATTGTTACATACAGGATTAGTTTCTCCAGCAGATGTAGTCATGGAAGAAACAATAAGGGAAGAGGTAACTAAAACAAAGGTCCTAGAAGGCCCAGATTCTCAATTCATTTCGATGTCGATCCTCAGGAGTTGAACCAGCTTTTCCATATGGGTCCTTCAATTGGATTGGGAAAGGGATAATTCATCCTAGACCAGAGAGGCTTCCCTTCCATCCCCAAAATGTTCCTGGTATCCCTGTGCCTCCCCATGTATCTTTGCAACCAGAAGTTTTCGAGAATGCTGAATGGCAAGATATTGTTCACCAAACATTCCCTCACCATCATGGCTGGCCCAACTTGTTATTGCCTCCTCCTCCTCCACCTGTAAACCCAAATGTTCATACTTCCCCTGCACACTCACCTGTACAGTCCTCCCATGCAAGAAAATGACTCAAAACCGAACCTCCCCATGTGCAAGACAAAGGTAAAGTTTTTGCTTCCCCCTCATCTCCTTCAAGTGACTCAATGAAGTTAGTGTCCTACCATATGCACTTGAGGGACGGTTTCTCCCATGTTATTAGTGATATTAAGCCTCAAGGTTCCACCCAACCTAAGGCTAATTCAGGGAAGTCCAAAGGGGGAAAAAGTGACAAAGGAATAATTGCCTCTCAAAGTGGAAAATATGGATTTTGATTTATGTGTTTATAATTGATTTGTTGAGGACAGTGGACTACAGAAAGTTTTGGACAACAAACGTTTTTTGGTATATTGTGGATATTTACATGTTTTGGATATAATTTGAAATATTTCTGATATTTAAATTTCAAATTGTGAAATTATTATGGGAGCCACAAGGAGGCATGTGTTTAATTGGTTGTCTAATTATGTTTGATTTTGTTAAGAAATAAAGGGAGTCGCAAGGGGCCCACCTACTTAGTTATTGTTTAATAAAAAGACCCTTAATTATTATTATTATTATTATTACTTCCCCTAAACTAAAATTAGTTCATTTTTAGTTAACTTAACTAAATGAGGTAATTGGACTACTTCAACTAATTTGGAATGCATAAAAGTCAAATGAGAAGGAGGAATAAGGGGTGAATAGAAAGAGAAATCAATACTAAGGTTTTCTATTGAGTTTTTATTGATATAGTTTAGTTATCATTCATTCTTTAGTTCATTAAAGGCCTAATTTTCTTTTTGACAACAGGGTCCTATAGTATACAACAAGGTTCAAAGATGAACCATATCATTTAGATGCTTGTTTCAGTGGTGTTGATCTATCTTTGATAGTTTGTGTATACTTATCTGTTTATGAATTGTGTTTCATGAATGATAAAGGATATTGTGTAGAGTGAAGTGGGAAGTTGTCTGTGGCAAGTTGATCTATATTTTAAAGTTCATTTTTTACTTCTTGTCAGATTCCTTTTTTATGGTTTTCATCGGGGATATCTAAGTTTGACCTTGGTCCATGCCCTCAAAGGGATTTTTTAAAAGAGATAGATAATTTTGATTTCTTGGAATGAAATAAAGTGATTTCTATTCTATCTCATTCCTGTTAATCTGTGACTTGTTTACTTTTTCTTTTGATCTCCACATTTACTTTCTGCAATCTGTATATGTTCAAAAAATTATATAAAATTTGTATATTTTGCAACAATATTTTCATTTAAAAAATCATCCTAAGCCCATGTAATTAATACTTGTGGATTGGGAAATACATTTTGAGGCTATAAAACATAGGGTAATATTCTCGACTATATTTCCTTAACCAAGAAAGATTCGAAAATGATTGAGTAATATAAATTCATATCTTTTCCCCAACAAAGCCTAGCAGCAACAGAGGAGGAGAAGCTACAACAACCATTGGATGGGCTGTTAGAATCAATCTCAACCGATAGATCAACCCCAACCAAGAGGTCATGCACACCCTAGAGAGTGGGTGGGGGTTTGCATCAAGTGGTATTAGAGCCTGATTTTGTTTACAGGTAGAAGGGAGAAGGAAAATTTTAGTCTGATACCATCAAGTTGTATCATAGTTGATTTTTGTCTGTAGACAACAAGAAAAGGAGGAGAAGAAAGACTGTTGATGCTCTGTGAATATTTTTTGCAAGTGTGCAACAGTCAATAGACAAATAAGAGGGTTGTAGGAGAAAACCAGTGGTGCTCTTAGTTGCAGAGTGGGCGAGGCAGACGTCCAGGTGGGTTGAAGGGAAAGAACTAGTTGTGTTCTTAAGGGAGAGTAGGAGAAGATGGCTATTGAAGGCCGTATGCAAGGTCGAGAAGGAGACCGCATGAAGATAAACAAGGAAGAGATGGATAAAGAGCTTGAGGATATTAGAGAAGAAATCGATAGGCTGATGTTGAAGATGCAACATGAAGTATAAGGAAGATAGAGGTATGAATGACCCTT
>JZKD02S0078606.1:4324-14780 GCA_000966675.3 Picea glauca | reverse complement strand
ATTCAATGAATGCACCATGTCCTCCAATGCCACCTACCCCTTAGCAAGCCCCGCAACAGTATTTTCAGCAACCACCCCTGGCTATGTTGCAAAACCCTATTCCACACCAAGGTGTGATGAATACCCAGCAGGAGATGCATCCTACCCCACCACATATGGGACAGTATCAAAACTCTAGGAATCACGTGGATCACAATATCCTCCTAACTAGCGAAGAAGCAATTCTTCTACAAACCCATAATCTTCAATACAACGCACCCCTTGAATCCACTCCCACCACTTCGGAAGTAGCTCCTGCTCCATCCAGACAACCTTTGATGATTCCACACCCTAACACTGAACCACCCATTCATATTCCTCGCATCCCATTATGACAGAATATTAACAACCCTTAGTCTAGGGCGGCACACAATTACAGTCTGGTCGATGACTTGGTGCAATCTCTTGTAGCCATGTCAATCTTGGAGGTCCTCCAAACCTGTCCCACTCAAAAAAAATCATTTATTTCTGCCTTGGGAGAATTCGACCCTGTTGATACTAGACTCATCACATTTGATCTAGATTGTGGGGACCATGTCTCCCCTCTTTGGTAGCTTTCCAGATACTAATCAAAATTTGGAACATCAGAGTTCATCAATGTATCATTGAATAAGGTGCATGCACATGCATCATGTCCAAAATGGTATGGCATAAACTTGGCTCCCCTAAGCTAATACCATCCGCCATCACTTTGAGAGATTATGATGGACGACCATCCTCTCTTGAAGGGCTCTTTGAAAATGTCCCTGTTGAACTCCGGGGAAAAACCATCCTTATCAAAATTGAATTTATTGACGCCCTGATCGATTACAACATATTGTTTGGATGTAGCTACAGGTACACTATGAAGGTTGTGGCCTCTTATGTGTTTCGAACAATGATGTTCCCCCACAACGGGAAGATCAACACCATCGACCAAGTTTCACATTACGATCCTAACCACTCCTCCAACATCGATAACATCTTACCTCTTGTCTGCACTAGTTCCGACACATATCCACTCATGGATATGGCCCCCAGAATTTTCAAGGACCCATCTTTGTTGGGGGAATACCATGGGGCACCACTTCTCATACACCCCTCAGCACAAGTGTGTGTCATATCTTCCAATGGAACCGACAATGGAGATACCATTCCTCCCACAGAGGCTTCTCCACTCCCTGACGTCCCACTAGTGGAAGAAATCCTACCTCAGGAACCCCCTGAGAACCCTACAATACCACTTATCCCCGATTTCACCCTCCCCCAAGTTCAAATCCCAATTTGGGAGATAATCCCCCAAGCCCTTACTCAGATTCCCTTCTTCTATCCCCCACTAGGAGTACAAGATTTCCAAGTAGCTGCAACGCTTACCCTTCCCAACATGGTCTTGACCATTTTGATATGGTATCTCCACCCACCTACGATGGTTCCTCAACCATCCCTCCTTCCCCAAACAAAGGGAATCTTGATGCAGATTCCAGTACTAACTTGAACCACACCACCCTCACCCACACTTGCCAACACCACCACAATGACTGGGGGCATATGGAGGAAGAAAGAGACCATCACTTCACTTCCTCCTAGAGTTCAACCTCCTTGAGCACTATGTGAGAAAGAAGGACACCCCACAAATAGATGTCCCTCTCTCCTCGAGTTATGCAATTTGATCCAACTCCCTCAAGAAACCACCTCGCTCATCGCTTCACCAAACACACCTAGTACTACCACCGCGTCCCCTAATACAGGTAACAAAGGGATGCAAACCAAATTCACATGCGCCATCTGTTCAAAGTATGGCCACTACACTCACCATTTCCTCGCGCTACCTCAGTTTCGGCAAACACTAAGGGCAATACGAAAAAACTTTCAGCAAGACCCCCCTCCACCCACGTCATCAAGTACCCATGTCACTAACATCCATTATGTCACGACCTCGGTCAACAAACGGATGAGTTTCCCTTGCTGTCTTTGTGAATCACTTGATCATTTCACATACCAGTGTCCTACGATCATTGAATATAGGCGTCGTCAAATGGCCCTTATTCAAAATCCTCCAACCACCTCACTTACCATGATGCAATTGACCCCCCCTATTCCATCTTTAGATATTTTCCACATCACCTCCCCTAAACCTGAGTTACCTCCCACCCCTCCATGGTTCATGGATAGACTGCCTGAGGATTTTCTCCCAAATGCCCTGAATTCTCCAGTTCATTTTCCCTAGGAAATCTTACCCCCGACCATAGTTTTTAACCCATAGTGTTTGGAGATTTGGTTTATGGAAAGAATGACATTGTACCCTAGTTGTGATAACCCCTCTACATATTCACCACCTAAAGACAATCACACAGTGAAAATCACCAATGTTACTTCCCTGAATCCCCTATATTCTCGCATTTTCCACTGCGAGGAATATATCCTAGACGAACTAACTACACCCAATTTCCCATGGAATTTGATCCATCACAGAGCCCTCTTTCTCTCACAGGAAGCCTTTGACCCTCCTAGCCAAGCCTCCATATGTGCAATTGAAACCAAGGATTTTATTCCATTCGGGCATATAGACTGGTTCACCAACCCTATCCCTTCCCCCGATGCTTTTGAAGAAGGAAACATGGAAAATATTTCCCCCACTATCAAAACTTACATTTCCATCAAATCAAGCATCATAGAAGAAATCACCATTAGCGTTGCATGCTCCCCTGAGGAACTCGCAGTTTACAAAGCTCTCTTTCAAGAATACCAGGATATTTTTTCTTGGTACTATAGAGAGATGCTCGACGTCAATCCTTCTATCATCGAACATCGCATCGAAACATGGCCAGATATAACCCATGTACGTCAAGAGCAATGCCCACTACACCCATCCAAAGCAGCAGATATCAAAGCTGAAAATGACAAACTATGCATCGCAGGGTTCATATACCCCATCGCATACATGTCATGGGTTTCCAACCCTGTCCCTTTCAACAACAAAAAAAATGCATTATTCGCGTCTGCACCAAATTTCATGATCTCAATCACACTTGTCCCAAATACAACTTCCCAACACCTTTCATCGACTGAATTATCGATGATTGTGATGGAAATGAGGCCTTGTCTTTCATGGACAGGTTCTCTGGCTATAGCCAAATCTATATCCATCCAGCAGATTAGTATAAGAACACATTCACTACCCCATGGGGTACTTTTTCTTATTGTGTCATGCCTTTCAGACTCAAAAAAGTAGGTGCAACATTCAAATGGGCCATGCCTTACGTTTTCCATTATCTTGCTCGCATCATCCTCGCTTACTTGGACGACCTCACCGCTCGATCCAAGAAATGCACTCAACATCTAGATGACTTGCAGGTCATCTCTCAATGATGTCGACAGTACAATATCCTATTAAACCCACTCAAGTGTGTATTTTTCATCACCGTCGAACGCCTCCTTGGGTTCATCGTCTTCCAACATGGCATCACTGTGGACCCCCTCAAGGTCCAAGCTATCACAAAAATTCAACCACCTCAAAATTTGTGCCAATTGCAAAGCCTACAAGGCAAAGCCAAATTTTTATGATGCTTTGTCCCAGATTACGCCACTCGTGAGCATGGTTTCCTTTTCTTATTGAGTCATGATATTCCAATGTTGATGGGATGAACATGCCCAAACCGTGTTTCATGATTTAAAAGTGCCACTCTCCAATGCACCTTTGATTAGTCACTTGACTATGATCACGATTATATTCTCTACTTGTCAAGCTNGTATCTCCACCCACCTACGATGGTTCCTCAACCATCCCTCCCTCCCCAAACAAAGGGAATCTTGATGCAGATTCCAGTACTAACTTGAACCACACCACCCTCACCCACACTTGCCAGCACCACCACAATGACTGGGGGCATATGGAGGAAGAAAGATACCATCGCTTCACTTCCTCCTAGAGTTCAACCTCCTTGAGCACTATGTGAGAAAGAAGGACACCCCACAAATAGATGTCCCTCTCTCCTCGAGTTATGCAATTTGATCCAACTCCCTCAAGAAACCACCTCGCTCATCGCTTCACCAAACACAACTAGTACTACCACCGCGTCCCCTACTACAGGTAACAAAGGGATGCAAACCAAATTCACATGCACCATCTGTTCAAAGTATGGCCACTACACTCACCATTTCCCCGCGCTACCTCAGTTTCGGCAGACACTAAGGGCAATACGAAAAAACTTTCAGCAAGACCCCCCTCCACCAACGTCATCAAGTACCCATGTCACTAAAATCCATTATGTCATGACCTCAGTCAACAAACGGATGAGGTTCCCTTGCTGTTTTTGTGAATCACTTGATCATTTCACATACCACTGTCCTACGATCATTGAATATAGGCGTCGTGAAATGGCCCTTATTCAAAATCCTCCAACCACCTCACTTACCATGATGCAATTGACCCCCCCTATTCCATCTTTAGATATTGTCCACATCACCTCCCCTAAACCTGAGTTACTTCCCACCCCTCCATGGTTCATGGATAGACTGCCTGAGGATTTTCCCCCAAATGCCCTGAATTCTCCAGTTCATTTCCCCTAGGAAATGTTACCCCCGACCATAGTCTTTAACCCACAGTGTTTGGAGATTTGGTTTATGGAAAGAATGCCATTGTACCCTAGTTTTGATAACCCCTCTACATCTTCACCACCTAAAGACAATCACACAGTGAAAATCACCAATGTTACTTCCCCGAATCCCCTATATTCTCGCATTTTCCACTGCGAGGAATATATCCTAGACGAAATAACTACACCCAATTTCCCATGGAATTTGATCCATCACAGAGCCCTCTTTCTCTCACAGGAATCCTTTGACCCTCCTAGCCAAGCCTCCATATGTGCAATTGAAACCAAGGATTTTATTCCATTCGGGCATATAGACTGGTTCACCAACCCTATCCCTTCCCCCGATGCTTTTGAAGAAGGAAACATGGACAATATTTCCCCCACTATCAAAACTTACATTTCCATCAAATCAAGCATCATAGAAGAAATCACCATTAGCGTTGCATTCTCCCCTGAGGAACTCGTAGTTTACAAAGCTCTCTTTCAAGAATACCAGGATATTTTTTCTTGGTACTACAGAGAGATGCCCGACGTCAATCCTTCTATCATCGAACATCGCATCGAAACATGGCCAGATATCACCCATGTACGTCAAGAGCAATGCCCACTACACCCATTCAAAGCAGCAGCTATCAAAGCTGAAAATGACAAACTATGCATCGCAGGGTTCATATACCCCATCGCATACATGTCATGGGTTTCCAACCCTGTCCCTTTCAACAACAAAAAAAATGCATTATTCGCATCTGCACCAAATTTCATGATCTCAATCACACTTGTCCCAAATACAACTTCCCAACGCCTTTCATCGACTGAATTATCGATGACTGTGATGGAAATGAGGCCTTGTCTTTCATGGATAGGTTCTTTGGCTATAGCCAAATCTAGATCCATCCAGCAAATTAGTATAAGAACACATTCACTACCCCATGGGGTACTTTTTCTTATTGTGTCATGCCTTTCAGACTCAAAAAAGTAGTTGCAACATTCCAATGGGCCATGCCTTACGTTTTCCATTATCTTGCTCGCATCATCCTCGCTTACTTGGACGACCTCACCGCTCGATCCAAGAAATGCACTCAACATCTAGATGACTTGCGGGTCATCTTTCAATGATGTTGACAGTACAATATCCTCTTGAACCCACTCAAGTGTGTATTATGCATCACCATCGAATGCCTCCTTGGGTTCATCGTCTTCCAACATGGCATCACTGTGGACCCCCTCAAAGTCCAAGCTATCACAGAAATTCAACCACCTCAGAATTTGTGCCAATTGCAAAGCCTACAAGGCAAAGCCAAATTTTTATGATGCTTTGTCCCAGATTACGCCACTCGTGAGCATGGTTTCCTTTTCTTATTGAGTCATGATATCCCATTTTGATGGGATGAACATGCCCAAACCGTGTTTCATGATTTAAAAGTGCCACTCTCCAATGCACCTTTGATTAGTCACTTGACTATGATCACGATTATATTCTCTACTTGTCAAGCTCAGCCATATCAGTAGCAAGAGTTCTCGTCCAACTAGGCGATGATGGCCACTAGCATGTTATTTACTATATCAGTAAAAACCTTTCAGGACCACTCCTGAAGTAAAATAATGAGGATAAACTCACCCTCATAGTTTTCCTTGCAGTTCAAAAAATACGTCCTTATATCTTTCTTTGCACTACCAAAGTTGTGGCAAATTCCAACCCCATGCAGTACTTGCTTAGTCGACGGAAATTAATGGAAAATTTTCCTGATGGATCGTCATCCTTCAGGAATACAACCTAGAGTTTTCAACTCCCAAAAGCAAGAAATCACTCGTTCTCGCCAAAATCATCATGATGTTTCCCTCAGATGCTACAATTTCACTTGTCAATATAGATTTTCCCAACGAACACCTCTTCTACATCCCCTCAGATGACCCCTGGTATGGTGACCTTCTTGTCTATCTTCGGATATAGAATTTTGGATCACACCTCTTCCGAGATGATCGTCGACATATTCACCATCAGGCCCCTTGCTATCTCCTTATCGGTGACATATTATATCAACGTGGGGTTGACACCATACTCCATCAATGTTTGACCATCGACGAAGTTGATAGATTCTTGAATGATTGCCACAGCAGCGCCTTCGGTGGTCACCTCTCAGGGATTTCCACTGCTCATAAAATCATTCAAGTAGGCTACTTCTGGCCCACATTGTTTCATGATTGCATCCATGCTGTGAAGCAAGGTGAAAAATGCAAGCTTTATGAAAACAAAGCATGAGCGCCACCCGCTCTTCTACATCCAATCATCACCGCTGACCCATTTTTTAACTGGGGCATAGACTTCATGATTTACAATCCTCCATCTAGTAATGGAGACAAGTACATTGTCATGGTAGTATATTACTTTACCAAATGGGTCGAAGCCATGCCTACATTCAACAACACTACTGACACGGTAGCGTGCTTTTTCTTCAACCATGTCATTACCTGCTTCGGAGTCCCACTATAGTTAGTCTCTAATCACGGTAAACACTTTGAGAATGAGATATTCATCAAAATATTCTCAAGGTTAGGCTTCTCCCACGATTTTTCCTCCCCATATTACCCCCAGTCCAACGGACAGGTAGAGGTTGTCAACAAAGTCCTCAAAACCATGTTGCAACGTACTGTCAACAAACATAAGACCAACTGGCATCATATGTTGTTTTCAATGTTATGGGCTTATCACACGGCATTCAAAACCTCCACTGGTTTTACATCATTTCATCTTGTCCATGGGATTGAAGCCACCCTACCCATCGAGTGTGAAATTCCCACACTGCACACCGCCATTGAGCTATTACCTGACACTGCTCCAATTGATCAGCGCTTACTGAACTTAGAATCATTGTATGAAGATCATCGGTCTTATTTATAGAACAATGAGGCATCTAAAAAATGGTCGAAGACCACCTTTGACCTCCATGTCAACCTTTTCTCATTTAATGAAGGAGACCTTGTCCTAGCCTACGATATTGCTCACGATACCCTCATTCATGGAAAATTTGAGTCATTATGGAATAGACCCTACATCATCCAACACCGCCTCACTAAAGGTGCATACATCCTGGCCTCTCCAAAAGGCTATCCTCTCAAAGAACCCATCAACAGGTTGTACTTAAATAAATTTTACACCTGAGCATAGTCATTCTACACTAGGATTTTTATTTTTTGTACAAATTTGTAGATTTTTATTCTTCTTTTTTCCCTTCATGCCTTATGTCTGATATACAATTTGTGTTATTGCCATATTTCTCCTCCATCGGCCTACCACATCAATTATGATGACATAGCTAACCGTTGGACACAAAATCTTGCTTCGATCGCTCGGGCCCTCTATAAACCCTCACACAAACTACTCCACTCCAACGGCATATGTTTGGGATCAACAACTAACAACCAAGAAGAATACACAACAATCATTGGCCTCCTCACCGAGGCCAGTCATTGCCACATTCATCACCTTAGCATCTTATTATATTCCCATCTTGTCATCCTGCAGCTCAACAATGTATACTGTGTCCGCGATCCTTGCCTCTTTCACAAACACCTGCAAGTTAGACTCTTATCTTGACACTTTGATTCATTTACATTTACACATATTTCACGGCAATTCAATAAAATCNAATATATGTGAGCAGGCTCACATATATTATATGTGAGCAATTAATAAACAATTTCATAAGCACATTGCATTTGGCTCTACTTTATGACTTATTTCCCTAAAAAGATATGATACCAAATCTCTGGCAGCCTTTGACAGGGAATTTCGTCGAAAACTGGGTTACGTTGGTCGAGACGAGGTAAAGCTGCCAAGCATCTTCCGAAGTGGACAACAAGAATATTGCCTTCAATCTTCATGATGGCGCCTCGCCCAAGATAGCGGCTTCCCGGAAAATACTTGGAGTACGTACACGCTAGAAAGTCTGCTAGGAAAATACATTTCAGTACGTTTTTCTGCTCAAAGTCTAAAAGATGATATCAATGCATAAATATTTCTCCTCCTTTTCCCTTTCCGAAAGAAAGATGATATCAATTCAGTACGCCTTTGTCTCGCAGCCTTTGACGGGCAATTTCGTCGAAAAACGGGTTACGTTGGTCGAGACGAGGTGAAGCTTCTGAGCGTCTTCCGAAGTGGGAGAATATTGCTTCAATCCAGTCGCATTATTCACCCAATATAGCAGCTTTCCGGAAAATACTTAGAGTACGTACACGAAAAAATGTCTTCTCGGAAAATATATTTCAGTACGTTTTTACCCCAATCATAGAAGAAGGAATGACCTGCGCTGTTAATTACCAGCATCCTCACCAATAGCATCAGAGAAAGCAGTAGCGGTGAGGAGCACTGACCACTGCTCTTCCTTGGTATTGCGATTCGGCCTGCCTTCCTGACTTCGGCCTGCCTGAAAGAAGTGGCCTGCTAAGTCGGTAGCTGGGTTTCGTCTTTCGCCAGTACGTTTTTTTTTGCTCAAAGTCTTAGAAAGATGATATAAATTTATAAACTTTTTAGGGTTGGTTAAACGTTTTATTTTTTGAGTTTTCTAGTCCGAATTTGATAGTAAATTTGGACAAAATCTCTATTTTCTGTTGTTTAAATTGCTTTTGCTTTTCTGAATACATAAATGAATTCAGCATGATGAAAAAACATACAAACTTATCAAATACAATCATTCATCACCATATTTTTGACAAAATCAAACGAAAAAAAAATGACTAAAAAACCCCAAAAAAAGATATAACGTTAAAAATACTGCAATCTTTCCCTTACTGTGTACGTCTTTGTGTCCGGCTCTCAAGATTCGTACGTTTTTCTGCTCACAGTCTAAAAAGGTAAGATATCAATATCAAACTTAGTGTTTAAGTCTTTGTGTCCAGATTTAAAAATTTATGTTTTTCTACTCAAAGTATCAAAGCCAAAAGCAAATGCCCAGGTTTAAAGATTCATGATTTTCTACTGAAAGTCTCAATGTCCAGGTTTAAAGATTCATGTTTTTCTACTCAAAGCTAAATGGAGAAGTCTCAATGTCCAGGTTTAAAAATTCATGTTTTTCTACTCAAAGTCTCAAAGCTAAAAGAAGAAGTCTCAACGTCCAGGTTTAAAGATTCGTGTTTTTCTACTCAAAGCTAAAAGGAGAAGTCTCAATGTCCAGGTTTAAAGATTCATGTTTTTCTACTCAAAGTCTCGAAGCTAAAAGAAGAAGTCTCAATGTCCAGGTTTAAAGATTCATGTTTTTCTACTCAAAGTCTCAAAGCTAAAAGGAGAAGTCTCAATGTCCAGGTTTAAAGATTCATGTTTTTCTACTCAAAGTCTCAAAGCTAAAAGAAGAAATCTCAACATAAAAAATTTCATGTACAGACCAGGTCTGCTTTTCGCAAATGCCGCCTTGCCGTCGATTAGATAGTTTCCGCATCCCGATTCTTCAAAGTCAAACCATCATGTCGTCTCATTTCTCTGTGTTTCAATATTTTTTCATTTCTACTCAAGGTTTCAAAGAAATTTCCTGTCGGACGGAAATTGTGTCACTTCTCAGAAAAAGAGGTATCACTTCTCAGAAATTTCCTCTCGGACGGAGATTGTGTTTCAATATTTTTTCATTTCTGCTCAAGGTTTCAAAGTGAAAGAAAAGAGAAAAAGAGGAATCACTTCTCAGAAATTTCCTCTAATGTGGACGGCCTTTCGTACGTACGTCAAAGTGAAAGAAAAAACAAAAAGAGGTATCGCTTTTGTGAAATTTCCTCACCCACGAGTCATGACTCATTCGGATGATTTCCTCACCCACGACTAAAAACCATGGTTAATATTTTAAAAAATGTTTTACGTA
>JZKD02S0078584.1:11156-25252 GCA_000966675.3 Picea glauca | reverse complement strand
TGTAACATAGGCGATATCATATGGTACGAGCCAATGCTATCTGAACTTCCCAGGGTGTTTTAGGAATTTACTGTCATACACCAATACTAAATCACCTTGCTTGAATGCCTTCTTCTTGATGTTCCTGTCATGATAGGCCTTCTCTCTTTCTTTCTGAACCTGCTGATGGAATCCTGCAATGAATATGTCTTCTTCCAGTTCAACCAACTGTGCAAGCCTCTCGCGAACAGCGCCAGTATCATCCATGTCTTTAAATGAAACAATTATTAAGATTGGCACCAAGTATTCCATCGGAACAACAACTTCAAGACCATAAACCAACTTGAAAGGGGTTTTCATTGTTAATTTATTACAAGTGGTTCTATAGGCCCATAGTACTACAGGTACTCTTAAATCCCTGTCATCCCTATTCACACTGTAAATCTTCTTCAATGTTGTCTCCAATATCTTGTTGAATGCTTCAACTTTTCCATTTTCTTGTGGATGGTAAGGTGTACTCTCCTGATTGTGGACTGCAAATTCTTCAGTTAGGGCTTCAACTGTCTTATTGATGAAGTGTGTGCCTTGATCACTCATAAGGATCTTGGGGCATCCAAACCTAGTTATTATGTCATCAAATATAAAATGCGCAGTTGTAGTTGCACTACAGTCCTTCACTGCTCTGGCTTCGACCCATATGGTTAAGTATTCAGTCGCAGTAATGATATACCTTGCTCCTATGCGCTTTCCTGGTGGGTTTATAGGTCCCACGAAGTCAATGAACCACTTTTCAAATGCTTGTAGGGTCATATGCAGTGCTAATTGAATTTCATCTCTTCGGGATGGTTTTCCAACTCTCTAGCATACGTTGCAGGCTCTGGCATAATCTTTAGCATCTCTGTGTAAGGTAGGCCACCAAAGGCCAGCTCGAGGAACCTTCTGTGCAGTTAATTTTCCTACATAATGTCCTCCTGTGATGCCTTCATGAGCTTCTTGGAGGATCAGTGGGTGCTCTGCCTCCATAACACATCTTCTTAGTATCTCATCAGGTCCCATATTTTATAGTTGACCATATATTAGTGAAAATTTTGCAGCTCACGCCACTAGTTGTTTCTTCTGGGGAATTGTATACTCACTAGGTGCTATTATTTTTGATAGGAACTGGACTATGTCTGTGAAGTGGTCATCAATATTTCTAATGGTGAGAAGCTATGCATCTGGTAGTGTATCCTCCAAACTGGTGGGTTCTTCTCCATGTTCCAACCTCGACAAGTGGTCAGGGCCTTTGTTCATTCTTCCTAGCTTAACGATGATCTCAAAATCATATTCTTGAAACAACATAAGCCATATACATATTTGCCCCCCCAACACTGGCTTGTTGACTAGGTACTTCAGCGTGGAGTGATCTATAAACATTTTAAAGTGTCCTCCCAACTAGTGGTGGAATTTCTACAACACGTACACCATGGCTAATCCTTCTCTCTCAGTAGTGGTGTAATTAATTTCAGCTGTACATAGCTTCCTGCTAGCAAAAGCTAACGGATGGTCGATCTCCCCTTCTCCCAGTTGTGCCGGTACTACTCCTAATTCAATAGAAGATGCATCGACATGCACATGAAACTCCTTGCTCCAATCTGGAAAAACCAGAATGGTGCATTGACCATATTTTGTTTCAGTGTGTCAAAGCTCTACTAGCATTCATCTGTTCAACCAAACTGACAATCTTTCTTCAAGAACTTCTCCACCAATGTTGTAATTTGGGCATAGCCTTTAATGAATTTCATGTAATAGCCAGTATGTCCTAGCGCAGTGCGCAGTTGTTTGATTGAAGTAGGCAACGACAAATCAACTATAATTGCAATTTTAGATGGATCAACCAACAATCCCTGCTTGCATACAATATGGCCTAATAACACTCCAAATGGTGAGAAGAAGATACACTTCCTCAGATTTAAAGCAATTTGACACTGCCTGCATTTATCCACCATTAGCCTTAGACATTCAATATGATTTTTCAACAAACTAAACACAATCCAGTCATCAAAATATGATTCTAAAAATTTATGCAAAAATTCTTTGAACGCTTCGACCACCACCCTAGAAAATATTGCTAGGGCATTCTTCGGTCCGAATGGAATTACTGTATATTGGTAGGATCCCCATTCTGTGGAAAACATGGTCTTGTGGCGGTCCTCCTTGGCAATCCAAATCTAATGGTATCCTGAAAATCCATCTGTAAAAGAATATACTTCATGTCCTCCAACATTTTCTAATACTTCATCAGTGAATGGTGTAGGGAAAGGGTCATGCAGACAGACATCATTCAACTTCCTGAGGTCCACACATATCCTAATTTCTCCTGTCTTATTATCTTGTACCACCATAGGGCTGATCCACTTCGACTCTTTGACAGGTTCAATAATCCCTGCTTCCAGCATTTTGTCGAGCACAATCTTCACTTTTTCCTTGTATTTCGGGTTCAATATATAAGGTCTTTGCTTGACTGGCTTCACATCTGGTTTAAAAGGTATTCTCATCTCTCCCATAGGTCTTTTGATACCCTTCATATTAGTGAACTTGGTCGGAAACAAGTATTGATATTCGTGTAACAACTCTGTAATCTTGTCAATTGTAGCAGCATCCCAATAATCTCCGACATTGGCAAGCTTCGATGTCTCCTTTGTTCCAATATTGACCTTTTTGATATTGATGGGCTGACCAATAAATGGTAGTTCAACTCCTAGTTCTTCCACGTCTATTTGGACTTTTGTTTTGGTGATATTCACTTTCATCGGATCATTGTCATCATCAGCGTTGATGTTATAGTAGCTTTGCAATTTCTAGAGAGGCGCAGTCTAGTCGTCCTCTTCTTGTGATATAGGGACACTAGAAGCCCCTTCAAATAATTCATATCTCACAATATGTAATTCTTGATCGACTGATGGATATTGACTCTCAAATAAAAATGTAGTTACAAAATTCTGAGTCATACCTTCCCAATCTGCAGTGACGAGGCGTAGCTCCACTTGAAGGTACCAGTTGATAGGGGTCGTGTCCAGCGTGTTAATGAATCTGTGCACCCATTTTTCTTGAGGAATGTCACTCCATGCCTCTTCGTAGATTTTCACATGGTCCTTTGGGAAACTTCGACCGGTATACCTTACTTCGCAACTTATTGCTTATGCTGAGAACCGCGTTGTCATCAAGGTTCGACATTGTGTCCAGTCTTTGATATCTCTTTTATGCATCCCCCACCATCTTGTTGGTGTGGCTTTAAGGGCCTCATCCATTTCCAACAACCTCTGTTGTGTTGGTACACTTGTTTCAAAATATGATAAGAAGGTTTCTAAAGGGTTCAAACCATCAAATGTGGGTAAGTTACTCATTGTTGTGCCGATCTAGTGAACTTCTCTGGTTAATATAACACATCTTTTGGTGGATACTTCATACATTTGGTTTTTACAGTTCTCTAGTGCTTCTTATGAATCTGATGAACACACGCTGTCACTTTTCCAGCTCAGATTCTCATCGACTGTAAGGTTGATGTAATCCTGTTGTATGGCTATTAGTTTGTAGATGTTTTCCAGTTCATATGTGGTATTCTTCTCTGATGGGCTCTGTATTCATCTGGATCTAAGGGTGAAATGAACCTAAGGACATCTCTTTCAAAGGTCATACATATTTTCTTCAAATCAACAACAGCAGAATTGTTGAAGGCCCAATTAATTCCTAACAATGCAGGGTACGTGTAGTTGTCATCAACAATTTCAATTACCTCAAAATATGCAAAGGTTCTAACTCTGTCGATGTCCACAGGGACATGCTCCAGTCATCCAAATGGGCTAACAGCTTGCTGATTAGCAATTTTAAGCCTGATAGGGGAATAGATCAACTTAATTTTTCCCATTAGTGCCCATGTTTGCTTTGTTATGACATTGACCTCCGACCCTAAGTCGAGGACCACATAGTCTATATCACACTCTCCTATCTGAGCATTCAAGTGTAATTCTTTATTTTTCCTTATATTCTTAGCAATTTGGTGTGCTACCCTATTCAGTAAGGGGTCTACCTTCCCTAGCTCATACTGTCTAACCAGATTTTGTAGTTCTTGTATAGATTTCCCATCTTTAAGCAGCTCTATAAACATATACAGGAAACTTACAAGTTTACTTACCTCTTTTTCATCTCTAGGCGATTCATACTGATCAAATGTGTGAGGAATTCCATATTATCTTATTTATGGTCATGTCTTTGAGGAAGAACTTTGATCTGATTTGAACTCTTGCCTTACTTCCTCAAAGATTTGTCTTTCCTTCTTTGCATCAAAAGCCTGATTCTTCTCTGTAAATTTCCTGATACCTGAGTCTTCTGCGATCTTTCCTCAGGTCATTCTATCCTCTCCTATAGCAATGCCTCCTTGAGTAATAACAACGACTCTAGGGTCTTCTCCGCGAGTTTCAACATATATTAGTTTCACTTGTGGGTTCTGCTAAGGTCCTCGTCTTTCCTGAAGCGTAGCTAGCAACACATGACCGTCCTCAATGACATGCTTGAAGGAGTTTCAATAACTGCAATTGGTACAAGGCTTCTGACAGTCCTATGCTAGATGTCCTGGTTGCGTGCAGTTATAACAAATTATTTGTCCTTGGCCTCGGCCCATACCTCCTCCTCCTCCTCCTCCTCTGAATCCAACACGAGGATTGAAGTTTCCTCTTCCTAGGGAGTTATATTGCACATTGTTTCCTTCTTGATGTATTTCACCTTGGATCTTGTATATGTCTCTTTATCTTTCATGCATGAGATCATAATCTCCACAATATCTATAATCATGCTGTACTGACTTACAGAATGTGAAATACAAGTTTGTGGGTGTCTGAACGCATTTCTGCATGTAATATCACTCACCAGGGCGATGTCGATTGTTTCATACTTCGCACCAGGGTAATGTGACCTCCTTCAAAGGGATCGGAGCTCCATAATCCAAGTATTCATGGAATAGGGGAAAATGCTCCTTGTCATGGCCTTCTAATTTGCATCTGATACACCAGATGTCTTCCCGTTTGTATTTTCCCTTGTCCTTCTTCATGTCTTCAACCTGCAAAGACAAACTAGTTAACTGACTCATGATCTGGCTCATACCTGAGATGGATTCTCCCATAGGGGTTGATTCGAGCTTCATGGTGATCTCCAATGCTTCTTCCTATGAAGCAATCTTCTGTTGCATCAAGGGAACTCTGATATGTGGTAAAAGTGCAGTGATGAACCATTCTTTGTTCTGCTCGTCTTGGATCTTAAAAGTCAATCGACCTGTTAGGGTCTTGAATCTCTAGTTGAAATCCCAAACAGGTTTGGCTACCTTCTGCTTGATCTCCTTCAGCTTTGTAATTCATTGTGACTACGACTTAGGTTTCTTAAAATCTGCAATCAGCGCGTTCTTGATCTCGTTCAGTGGATTAGGTTGTGCAAGTCCTTGGACAAGCTTCATGTACCAGCTCAACGCGCGATCCTTCAGTGTAGTGCTAAACTGGTTTCTTTTAACAACTTCATCGGTAACATTTTTAATGTTCCATACGGCCTCACACAGGAACCAGTGTTGATCAGGATCTTTAGATCCATCTCCTCTAAAGATAGGAAGCCTCATCTCATCTACCATGGAGCTGCCTAGGTTTCCTGTCTGAGTAGATGTTGAGCTGCTAGTAATAGTGCTCTGAGGACTCTGGTGCTTCTAAATATTCTGATTACTTAGCATTTCTGAAACAATAGGAGGATTGATATTACTTACTTCAGTGGTCTGCGCAGTTCCTGATGTTTCTGGCTCGTTCCAGCGAAGTTGTTCAACAACTTCTTCCTCTACCCTAGTGGGTTCTAAGTGCTCTTCGTCTGTTAGATCTGCCTCTTCTCGACTGTATAAACCCTCTTCTTCATAGTTTTTATTAAATAGGTTCCCAAGGTGAACCCCTCAAAATACTCTCCCATTGGGCATATGTCTAGCTTCTGTCTCGTTGTCGCTGTCTGAATTCTTGAACATTAGCCTTTTCAAATCCAACCAGTTTATTGTATCTTCAAGATGTTCTTTTCATGCAAGAGAATCTTGATTCTTAACTTCAAAAAATGAAAAAATTTCCCTATGGGTCCTTTGAAAAAGTATCTCTCGGCTTGGCTATATGATTCTACTCTGTCAACAGCAAACTCGGTGATATACCCTCCAATGGTACTATCAAACTAGTGATCTACTACTCTGGATACAATGTTATCGACTCTTTTGACCTTCTGGATCAGCACTGACATACAAACCACGAGAGGTCTAGATCTGATCTCGAACTGGGTATCTACTAACCTAGCCAACCACTCATATAGCTCCTGATGGATTCCTTCAAAGAATATTTCGTGAATGTCAGTGAAGATGTATCTTTGTAGCCAATATTCAATAGTTAGCTTAGGGTTCTTGTTCTAGGCTTTAGCGAAGTCCCTCTCTTNAACCTGCAAAGACAAACTAGTTAACTGACTCATGATCTGGCTCATACCTGAGATGGATTCTCCCATAGGGGTTGATTCGAGCTTCATGGTGATCTCCAATGCTTCTTCCTATGAAGCAATCTTCTGTTGCATCAAGGGAACTCTGATATGTGGTAAAAGTGCAGTGATGAACCATTCTTTGTTCTGCTCGTCTTGGATCTTAAAAGTCAATCGACCTGTTAGGGTCTTGAATCTCTAGTTGAAATCCCAAACAGGTTTGGCTACCTTCTGCTTGATCTCCTTCAGCTTTGTAATTCATTGTGACTACGACTTAGGTTTCTTAAAATCTGCAATCAGCGCGTTCTTGATCTCGTTCAGTGGATTAGGTTGTGCAAGTCCTTGGACAAGCTTCATGTACCAGCTCAACGCGCGATCCTTCAGTGTAGTGCTAAACTGGTTTCTTTTAACAACTTCATCGGTAACATTTTTAATGTTCCATACGGCCTCACACAGGAACCAGTGTTGATCAGGATCTTTAGATCCATCTCCTCTAAAGATAGGAAGCCTCATCTCATCTACCATGGAGCTGCCTAGGTTTCCTGTCTGAGTAGATGTTGAGCTGCTAGTAATAGTGCTCTGAGGACTCTGGTGCTTCTAAATATTCTGATTACTTAGCATTTCTAAAACAATAGGAGGATTGATATTACTTACTTCAGTGGTCTGCGCAGTTCCTGATGTTTCTGGCTCGTTCCAGCGAAGTTGTTCAACAAATTCTTCCTCTACCCTAGTGGGTTCTAAGTGCTCTTCGTCTGTTAGATCTGCCTCTTCTCGACTGTATAAACCCTTTTCTTCATAGTTTTTCTTAAATAGGTTCCCAAGGTGAACCCCTCAAAATACTCTCCCATTGGGCATATGTCTAGCTTCTGTCTCATTGTCGCTGTCCGAATTCTTGAACATTAGCCTTTTCAAATCCAACCAGTTTATTGTATCTTCAAGATGTGCTTTTCATGCAAGAGAATCTTGATTCTTAACTTCAAAAAATGAAAAAATTTCCCTATGGGTCCTTTGAAAAAGTATCTCTCGGCTTGGCTATATGATTCTACTCTGTCAACAGCAAACTCGGTGATATACCCTCCAATGGTACTATCAAACTAGTGATCTACTACTCTGGATACAATGTTATCGACTCTTTTGACCTTCTGGATCAGCACTGACATACAAACCACGAGAGGTCTAGATCTGATCTCGAACTGGGTATCTACTAACCTAGCCAACCACTCATATAGCTCCTGATGGATTCCTTCAAAGAATATTTCGTGAATGTCAGTGAAGATGTATCTTTGTAGCCAATATTCAATAGTTAGCTTAGGGTTCTTGTTCTAGGCTTTAGCGAAGTCCCTCTCTTAATATTCTATCCACTTTTAAATCTCTGTCTTCGATGGGAACCACCTTGACATTCCCTTACGAAGATTCATGTCCCAGAAATGGAACCATTTGTTGGCACAGGGGCAGACCCAAGGTTCACTCCAAGAGCGCACCAACAAGCCCTAGCTACTGGCCCTTTCGGCAACACCTGCGAAGCAGATGCAGTCTCACCCGAAGCAACTATGAGGGGGTTGCGGGACATATATGTCTACAACCTAGGGAATATAAAATGGATCTAGTACAATAGAAACACAACATGCATCTATCACTTATAAAGCTAGATCTGTCCTTCACAGCTATAGATCTGATCTAACACAACAATGAAAATAACAATATAACATCGACAAAGATCAAAGCATCAATCACACACACAACACAAGATATACGTGGTTCACCCTCTCTCTAGGGCTATGTCCACAAAATTATGCTTATGATTTATTAATACAAAGCATACAGTTCTTGTCTGCACTCTTAGCTAGTAGATCTTCTTTCTTCTCTCTCTTTCTCTCCCCTTCCTGCGCACCCAGCTGCAGGACTTGACCTTCGCACACAGCTGAAGATCTTACAATACCAGAAGGCTCTCTTACTCAGAACTTATCTCTCACAATACAATACTCTCTCACCACAACAATAGAGATAGATCAACAACAATATCGTTCCAACCTGACCCAGGTCCTCTTGACCTTTATTTATACATTACAATACCTCACCGACAGTCTTAGGCCGAAACCTAGGTGCCAAAAACCTAAATACCAAAACCCTAGGTCAACTTGATCTGCTTTTTTCGGGCTTCACTAGCCTGTCTTCCCTTCCTTCTCACGCGATGCTCTAAGGCATCCAATGATGGATTTTTCCGCTTGTTGAGTTGTCCTCGATCCATCTTCCTTGTTGATCTATCAACGTTTATCTTCTCATCCAACAACTTTCTTTTCCATACTTCACTCCATATTTTCTTCTCTTTTTCTCAACTCAACCCAGTGACAGTCACTGTTTCTCCCGCGAAGTTCACTTTTTACCTTTTATTCCTTGTTCTTTGCTTCCATCCATAACCAAGGGCCAACATTACTCTCTACAGTTTTCCTGTAACCCCAGTCTAGTCTAGGATTCCTTGCCCGAGGGTGGAGCTTAGTCCCAGCTCGGGGGTGACTCACTGTTGAGCATGATGAGCAGTGAGGTCTAAGGCTAGGAGTTTTGTGGAAGGTCTGTACGTGGTTGGTGGAGTTACTACAGTTTCAAAGATAAGTATATGCAGGTTTCTTAATTTCTATTAAAATGCATGCCTATGATGCTAGCAATATTATCATGTATTATGTACCAATGATATTACTGTTGATTCCATTAATTTTGTATGTTAGCAAAAATTATATGTTTACTCTNTAGGAGAGATCTAGACCGTTAATTGTCCAGGAAGAATTTCGGCATTTCGGGAATCGGGAGGACAAAGGTGGAAAGTCTTTCGACCTCGCAACACACGAAATCTCGATACATGAAATCCCGACGAGATCTGAGTCGTCAGACGTGGGGAAATTAGGACTGTTGGATCAAGCAGAAGAGAAGATTGTAATTTCGGGAGTTCGGATGTTGGGAGAAATGGGATGTGCTGACGCACAAACTCCTAAAGCCCGAAATCACGAAATCCAAAAGAGCCAAAGTAGTGAGTTGGGATGACGTCACTTGGATGGATGTGGACCCATAGGATATGTGCCACGTGCCAGTGGGCCCCGAAGGAAAAGTAGATGTAGTGGGGTTGGAGGGCATCACCTGAGGTAACGTGGAACTTATTAAGAACATCACGTGTCACCACCCTGGTTGGTGACAACTGTCTTGTGGGCCCGGCGGTGAGAAAGGTCGAAAGTTCAGAAGTCGAGAGTTGGAGAAGTAAGCGAGTATGAGATCCTCTGGGATCGAAACCCTGAAGTTTCGTTTAGAGAACCTTGAGATCTAGCGCTTGGTCATGAACCATGGTCGCATGGGTTGGGAAACAGAGAGAAAATGGTGAAGGCCTGAGTGCACTACAGAGTCGAACAGAGCTCGGAAAATTCATGGAAACTGAACGTTTTCTTGAATCAAGTTGTTTATGAATGTTGTGGGATTTGTTAAGGGATAATGACCTGACAAATTTTGGTTGTYTGCACGTTGTGATGCATAAGTTCAACAAGGACCAGAATCRAATAGAAATGCCACTGAGTGCAAAAGAAATGGAAAGGGCACAGACTGCTTCCAGTTCTAAGGAYGAAGCAAAAGGAATGGATGTTCATTTGGGGGGTTGAAGCRTCAAAATCCAATGGGCATAGATAAGAGATAGATAAGGAAGGAAACATGATGAAAATCATGGAAAGATTGTAGAAATATGCCCAAACTCACCAAGCAGATAGCAAAAATCTCAGGAAAGCTCAGGAAAAACAAGGAGAATTCAACATAAAGTTGCTAAAGAGTTTGAAGAGAATAGAAAAGAAGTTGGATAAGGAGAGTGACTCGATCAGAACAGGGAGTCACCAGACTTCTGAGGGAAGAAGGTTAAGGAGTGTGGGTAGACACCATCATCACTCCCAAGGTCAGTCCAAGAGAATGACACATAGTAGTTCAAGCCCATTTCCTACCAGAAAGCACAGGAGATCTGAAGTGGATGAATTGAAGGGAGAGTTGAACAAGATTAATCCTCCTACGTTTGATGGAGAACATCAGAAGGAGGAAGATGCCAAAACATGGTTGCTCGGTATGAGGAAATACTTCCAACTATAGAATTATTCCTCACATGCGGAAGGAAGAATTGTGATGTATCAACTGAAAGGGAAAGCATCCATGTGGTGGGATCAACTTGTGCAGGTGCAGCACATTGGAGAGAAATATACCACTTGGAAGGAATTCAAGAGGTATTTCGAGAAGAAGTATTTGACTAAGATATATTATGACAGAAAGATGAAAGAGTTATTTGAACTCAAGCTAGGCAGCATGACCATTGATGAGTAAGAACGTAGGTTTTTGGAATTGCTCAAGTATGTTCCATTCATCAAAGAGGAAACTGTCAAGATTCAAAGGTATTTGAGTGGACTTCCATCTTCCATTGGGGACAAGATATAGTATGATGACCCTAAGACCATGGAAGAAATGATAAGAAGATCGAAATGCTTATATCAACAACAAAGAGAAAAGACTACCTTTCAGAAGACTTGGGACGACCAGAGGAAGTTCAAGAAGGAATAGAGGCAGAAGGTAAACAAAACTCCCTTTTTTAGAAATAGTCCTCAAGGATAGCCATAGTTTAGAGAGCCAAGAATGGTTGACGTAGGGGAACAAAGGCCAAGACAGATGCCCATTCAGTGTTGGGGTTGTCAGGGAAACCATAAGTATAGAGATTGTCCCTACAAAAATGGAAAAGTGAGAGTTGTCCATAATGTTCAACAAAATGAAACAGTGGAGGACATGGGCAGTAGACTACCAAGGATCTATGCAGCCCTAGACAACAAGCAATATGAATTTCAATCGCACATGATTGAAGTAGAAGTTGGCTACAGGAACCAAGAGAAAAGTCACCGAGTTGGTTAAGTCTTGTCCTGTGGACATGAATGGACTAAGCACAAAGGCTGAATTGAATGTTATTCCTTTAGGTTCTTATGATTGTCTAATTAGGATGGACTCGTTGGACCAGAACCATGCCATCTTGGACTATTGTAATAAGGCATTCACTTGCTTGGATGAGGAAGAGAATCAAAGAACAGTCCAAGGAATTCCCAGAGCTGTTGCTATCAGAGAAATCTCAACAATGCAGCTAAAGAAGTGCTACAGAAAGAATCTAAGGATGAGGTCTCAAATATTGGAGATCATGTGGTACTAAAGGCATTTGAATATGTATTCCAAGAGGTACCAGGATTACCCCCGAAGAGAGATATTGATTTCTCTGTAAACTTGATGCCTGGAGCAACTCCAGTGTCAAAATCTCCTTACAGAATGAGTATGCCAAAGCTGAAAGTGTTGCAATTGTAGCTTGAAGAGCTTCTGAAGAAGGGGTACATATGCCCAAGTGTGTCACCTTGGGGAGCCTCGGTCCTGTTCTTGAAGAAGAAGGATGGAACGTTGATATTGTGTATCAATTTTAGACAATTTAACAAAGTGACTGTAAAGAACAAGTATCCTCTACCGAGGATTGATGACCTCTTTGATCAGTTGAAGGATGCGAAGATATTTTTGAAGATAGATATTAGGTCAGGATATCACCAGGTAAGGATAAAGTATGAAGACATCAACAAGACCACCTTCAGAACAAGGTATGGTCATTACGAGTTCACAGTGGTGCCATTTGGGTTGTCAAACACACCCACTGTTTTTATGTGTTTAATGAATGGTGTATTCAGGGACTATCTAGACAAGTTTGTCATAGTGTTCCTGTATGACATCATGGTGCATTCCAAGTCAGAGGATGAGCATGAACAACATCTGAGGATGGTGTTGCAAGTGCTAAGAGAGCACCAATTGTATGTCAAGTTGAGCAAGTGCTCGTTTTATAAAAAACAGATCCATTACTTGGGGCATATTATTTCGAAGGATGGGATAGTTGTAGATCCTGAGAAGATTGAGGCCATTAGAGGATGGCTAGTGCCAAAGAACATGACAAAAGTTAGATCCTTCATGGTTTTAGCTGGTTATTACAAAAGTTTTTTCATAGGGTTCTCGAGGATAGCTCACCCTATCACTTCCTTGCAAAGGAAGGAGAAGAAGTTTCAATGGACAGAGGATTGTGAGAAAAACTTTCAGCAATTGAAGCAAATGTTAACCAATGCTCCAATCTTGAGGATTGCAGATCCAAACGAAGATTTCATGGTATGCACTAATGCATGAAAAGAAGGACTGGGATGAGTCCTCAGTCAGAATGGATTCGTAATTTGTTATGAATCCAGAAAGTTGAAAGAGCATGAAAGGAACTATGCCACTCATGATTTGGAGTTGTAGCCATAGTACAYGCTCTAAAGAAGTGGAGGCATTACCTCATGGGAAGGAGGTTTGAACTAATAACAAACCATAATGATCTGAAGTATTTGTTCGATCAGACAACCTTGAACGCTAGGAAGAGTAGGTTGTTGGAGTTTCTTTGTGAGTACAATTTTGATATCAATCATATCAAAGGGAAGGAGAATAAAGTGGTTGATGCACTCAGCAGGAGAGTACACGAGTTACATGCTACAACCATTAGAATGTACCGAACTAATATAAAGGGAAAAATTTTGGAAGCTGCAAATGCATATTTGTAGTACATGGATCTGGTAGCAAAGCTACAATAAGGCAAGATGCCATAGAAAGTGGAAAATTATAAATTGCAAACAGATGGAACACTTTTGTACAAGAACATAATTTATATACCTAATGTACAAGACTTGAAATGTATGATTTTACATGAAATGCATAATGTGCCTTATGCAGGGCACCCTAGATATCAAAAAACTGTGGCAGCAGTCAAGAGCCATTATTTCTGGCCAGGTATGAAGAAGGAGATTGTTGAATACATTGCCATATGTATGAAGTGCCAAAAGGTTAAATTTGAGCACAGACACTCAACAGGGTTGTTGCAACCATTACCCATTCCTGAGTGGAAGTGGGAGGTAGTGACAATGGACTTCATCACAAGATTGCCCAGGACAGGCAAACAACATGATTCAATTATGGTGGTGGTGGACAAGCTTACGAAAGTTGCCGATTTCATTCTGTTAGAGACTACTCACAAGGTAGATGATGTTGTCGACATCTTTGTGAGGGAAGTAGCATGATTGCACGGAATCCGTAAGACAATTGTGTCTGACAGAGACCCGAAATTTACCTCAAATTTCTGGAAGGGGTTATTCAAGGGGTTTAGGACGAATCTGAACTTTAGTACAACCTATCATCCTGAGTCTGATGGGAAAACAGAGAGGGTGAATCGAGTAATGGAAGGCATACTAAGGATGTATGTGATGGACAAACCATCAAAATGGGAAGACTACCTACATTTGGTAGAATTAACCTACAACAATAACATAGTTACCAACTTAACGAGAACTCTCCAGAGTTCTCACTTTTGGGGGGGTCCAATTTTTTACCTCGTTTTGAAAAATGGTGCTACCGATAGCACCCCCTCTCCGTTTTTAGGTGATTTTTGATATATATATTTTTTATCCACAATGTTTCCACATTTTTTTTTTAAATGCTCATTTTTCATCTATTTTCAATTTTTTCTAAATATATATATTTTTTGTTTTTATTCAACT
>JZKD02S0078584.1:0-11146 GCA_000966675.3 Picea glauca | reverse complement strand
AATAGTCTCCAATGCTTTCCATTCTAGGATTGTCGTTCGTCCCAATGTTGAATTTCTTGACTTTGATTGGTGCAACAAATGCCTCTAAATCCATAGATGGACCTTCCACCTCTCTCTCTCCTTCAATATCTATGATCTGAATGTTGCACAGATCATCTTCATCTGGTGCTTGCTCTTTGAAAAGATAACATGAGAGTAACTCTTTGAATGTCTATTTTTTATGTTGTTGATATTCTCTTATGATTTCAACCTTTGGTTCATAAAAAAATATCACTGCCCTTATCATATTCAGAGATGAATCAATGTTGGGGTTCCCATGCTCGAATGAGAAGGTTACTACAAAATTATGTTGTAATCTTGTCCATTCTATAGTGCCTCTGTGCATGGGATCCCTTCCAATGTATGACTGAAGTGATGAGGCCATTCCTCTAGTGGTGTCTTCCTAAATTGTATTTTTCATTTCTCTAGGTGTTCAACTGGTGTTCCTCTCCCATCACACTTTTTCACTGTATTTCTAATCTAATGCGCAGTAGTCGTTTACACTGATACCAGTCATGAATTGTTTCTTTGTGCGCACCCCACCATCTGCCAGGTGTTTCCTTGAATGTAATATCCAGAGCTAAGAGCCTTTGATTTTCCAACACTTCCTCCTCATATTTTGTCAAGAATTCCTCTAAGTCGTTTATCCCATGAAAACAGAGAGGTTACCTTATTTCTGTACCAACTCATCTTACTGTGCAGTCTATTTTTGTGCACCTCCTTGTGGAGACTTCATGTAGTCATTATTTACAATTCTCCAAATCTGTGTCTAATCCAAAGAACATGATGTAATGCCTCTCCAGCTAAGTTCCCCATCTGCAATTGGGTTGACATAATATTCTTCTCGTGCAATGGTTCTGTATAACTGATTTATTTCTTCCAAATCCAAATAGGTCACCTCTACAAACCTTTCTCCTTCTAAAGGATCCAATGGTGCAATAACTATATATTTTCCTGATTCAAAAGTCATTTTCCTTGTTTTCATGTTGATCAAAGTTTGGTTATCAAATTCCCAATCCAATCCAAGTAATGTTGGGTAAGGTGTTGTGCCATATACTATCTCTATCTCTTCAAAATCTGTCACAGTGCGCACTCCATCCAAATCTACTGTCGCACCTTTAAGCGTTCCAATTTGTAATACTTTGTGATGATTCACTAGTTTCAACTGGACAGGTGAATAGCCTAATGTGGTTTCCCCCATATATTTCCATGTCTTCTTGGGAAAGACATTTACTTCAGAGTGTAAATCCAGTATGATATCTCCCATGTTGAAGTCCCCAATGTTGGCATTTAGCCCGAATTCTCTTCTTGTCCTTCTTCTTGTATGGAGATGATTGTCTGTCTTCTGCTTTAACTTCCCTTCTACCTCTGTGTTACATATTTTTAGTCAATTATGTAAGACCTTAACAAATGATGGATCATTCAATAGATTAAAACACTATTTTAGAAAAGTCTTCATGGTATTTACTTTCTCTAAAGGTTTTACTTTACTGGTATGGTCCATTGAAGATGACATATCGTACATTGGTGGGTCCTGAATTTACTGCGCAACTTATGTATATGCAATGTTATGCTTGAGAAGCTCATGTATAGCCTCCTTAAATGTTTCATTTTATTTTNTGTTGTATACTTTTGCATCATTGGACAATGATATGGATCATGCCCATGTGTCTCACAAATCTCGCACCATGGTCCTCCTATTGGCAATGGGTTTGGCACCCCTGCTTTAAAGTACTACACAAAAGTTCGACATTTGTTCTTATGATGTCCTTCTGTCCTACATAGTGTACACTGAACAACTTCTCTTTTCTCTTTTCCCTTATTCTAGTTCAGTTGAAATATCAGATTCTTCAAATCCTCCTTCAACTCCTCTATTGCTAAATATTTTCGTTGATACTAGTTTTCTTCTAGTTGTAGGGCTACCTGTAGAGCCTCTTCCTGATTTTGGAACTTTTGTTGTCTCAAAGGATACTTCAAGTGTGGTAACAGTGAGTTCACAAATAAGTGCCTATGTTGCATGTCAGTAATTGAATATTTCAACTTACCTTTCAGACGTTTGAACCTCTGATCAATTTCCCAGATAGACTCACCTAGTTTCTTCCTGATTTCAATCATTTCATTCATGTACTAGTCTTCTAATCTTGGCTTCTGAAACTCGTTTACCAGTAGTTTTTTCACATTTGTGATGGTTTTTGGTATTGCTTGTGGATTGTTTACATACAGGCTCATGTACCAGTCCAACATGTTGTCTCTTAGTGTGATATATAATTGCGCGAGCTTTGTATACTCATATGTGATATGATTTGCTTCCCAGATCTTCTCACAGATGAATAAATGACTTTCAGGGTCCTCTAATGTCTCTCCCCGAAATTGTGGTAATCTAATAGTAGGATCTTGTCCTGCCATTTTGAACTATGTTGAAATACTGCCTCCAAACGGTGTAGATAATTGACTNATTGGTGTCTTCCTCCATTGTATTTTTCATTTCTCTAGGTGTTCAACTAGTGTTCCTCTCCCATCACACTTTTTCACTGTATTTCTAATCTAATGCACAGTAGTTGTTTACACTGATACCAGTCATGAATTGTTTCTTTGTGTGCACCCCACCATCTGCCAGGTGTTTCCTTGAATGTAATATCCAAAGCTAAGAGCCTTTGATTTTCCAACTCTTCCTCGTCATATTTTGTCAAGAATTCCTCTAATTCATTTATCCCATGAAAACCGAGAGGTTACCTTATTTATGTACCAACTCATCTTACTGTGCAGTCTATTTTTGTGCACCTCCTTGTGGAGACTTCATGTAGTCATTATTTCCAATTCTCCAAATCTGTGTCTAAGTCCGAAGAACATGATGTAATGCCTCTCCAGCTAAGTTCCCCATCTGCAATTGGGTTGACATAGTATTCTTCTCATGCAATGGTTCTGTATAACTGATTTATTTCTTCCAAATCCAAATAGGTCACCTCTACAAACCTTTCTCCTTCTGAAGGATCCAATGGTGCAATAACTATATATTTTCCTGATTCAAAATTCATTTTCTTTGTTTTCATGTTGATCAAAGTTTGGTTATCAAATTCCCAATCCAATCCAAGTAATGTTGGGTAAGGTGTTGTGCCATATACTATCTCTATCACTCAAAAATCTGTCACAGTGCGCACTCCATCCAAATCTACTATCGTACCTTTAAGCGTTCCAATTGGTAATACTTTGTGATGATTCACTAGTTTCAATTGGACAGGTGAATAGCCTAATGTGGGTTCCCCCATATATTTCCATGTCTTCTTGGGAAAGACGTTTACTTCAAAGTGTAAATCTAGTATGATATCTCCCATGTTGAAGTCACCAATGTTGGCATTTAGCCCGAATTCTCTTCTTGTCCTTCTTCTTGTATGGAGATGATTGTTTGTCTTCTGCTTTAACCTCCGTTCTACCTCTGTGTTACATATTTTTAGTCAATTATGTAAGACCTTAACAAATGATGGATCATTCAATAGATTAACACACTATTGTAGAAAAGTCTTCATTGTACTTACTTTCTCTAAAGGTTTTCCTTTACTGGTATGGTCCATTGAAGATGACATATCATACATTGGTGGGTCCTAAATTTACTGCGCAACTTATGTATATACAATGTTATGCTTGAGAAGCTCATGTATAGCCTCCTTAAATGTTTCATTTTCTTTTCGCACGTTAAAATTCTTCCGTGGCTCAATATTCTTGTTGACCGATTGGTGTTGAGTTGGATCTTGTTTTGTTGCATCTGCTCCTGTCTTGCCTCCTCCTCAAGTAACTATATTGATGTTTTTCCCATCATCCCTGGATTTTGCAGAAATCCACTGGACACTCTGGTTGTTCTGGTTCCTTTTCTCCTGAATATTTCCCACGAGTGTTGGGTAGTGTTCTGTGTCATGGTCTGCTATGCGATAGTACATACATGTCACAGGTGGAAGTGGACAATCCCTTGCATAATGTTCTGGTTGTTGGTAGTTTTGGCACACTACCAATCCTCTACCTCATCCAAATACTTTTATGTCTCGTCCTCCACCTCTGTTCCCACCTTGATCTCCTTTTTGTGCATTGTATTGGGGTACCTGGTTATATTGTGTAGGGTTAAACTGTGGTTGCGCATTGTTGTACTGCAACTACGCTAGGTTGAATGGTGGTGGCACCTAGTTGAACTGAGGTGCAGCTTGGCCTGTCATCATTTCTTCTTGCACCATGTAAGTGTTTGAAGTTATTTCTCTCATCATTTATAGCATTCTACAGTCCTTGTCATCCTAACCTACTCATTTGAAAATATTTCAATACACATTTTTTGGTATTGTTGTATACTTTTGCATCATTGGACAATGATATGGATCATGCCCATGTGTCTCACAAATATCGCACCATGGTCCTCCTATTGGCAACGGGTTTGGCACCCCTGCTTTAAAGTACTGCACGAAAGTTTGACATTTGTTCTTATGATGTCCTTCTGTCCTACATAGTGTACACTGAACAACTTCTCTTTTCTCTTTTCCCTTATTTTGGTTCAGTTGAAATATCAAATTCTTCAAATCCTCCTTCAACTCCTCTATTGCTAAATATTTTCGTTGATACTAGTTTTCTTCTAGTTGTAGGGCTACCTGTAGAGCCTCTGCCTGATTTTGGAACTTTTGTTGTCTCAAAGGATACTTCAAGTGTGGTAACAGTGAGTTCACAAATAAGTGCCTATGTTGCATGTCAGTAATTGAATATTTCAACTTACCTTTCAAACGTTTGAACCTCTGATCAATCTGCCAGATAGACTCACCTAGTTTCTTCCTAATTTCAATCATTTCATTCATGTATTGGTCTTCTAATCTTGGCTTCTAAAACTCGTTTACCAGTAGTTTTTTCACATCTGCGATGGTTTTTGGTATTGCTTGTGGATTGTTTACATACAGGCTCATGTACCAGTCCAACATGTTGTCTCTTAGTGTGATATATAATTGTGCGAGCTTTATATACTCATATGTGATATGATTTGCTTCCCAGATCTTCTCACAGATGAATAAATGACTTTCAAGGTCCTCTAATGTCTCTCCCCGAAATTGTGGTAATGTGATCGTAGGATCTTGTCCTGCCATTTTGAACTATGTTGAAATATTGCCTCCAAACGATGTAGATAATTGAATGCTACTTCCTGAACTTTCTCCCCCAGTTGTTTTTCTTTGATTGGACACCTATCATATTGCTCCTCTTCCACTAAAATTCAGGTATTAGTCGCACATGGGGTTGTAGGTTCCACACTGATAGTGATCTGGACTGGATTTCTTCCTTATATTCCTGGCCCTGGACCTCTTTTTTTCCTTTCATATGTTGTGCGCAGGATTTAATCAATCTTCTCCACAACCCATAGATCCTCTACCTCTTCTTCATCGCTCGAAAAGACCCCTCTTTCGGCTATGGCCCTCTTCTTGTTATTCATCTTATTATGGTAAGGTCTTCCGCTGCGCATCTTTCCAACTTTTCCTATTATCTTCTTTATATGGTCTTTTTCCATCATGATTGGGTACATGGCCTCCTTCTTCTTCCCTTCATCCATCTCCTTGTTCATATCTCCACCTCCTGTCAGTGCTTCCCCTCTTCCCCCATGCGCACATGGAAGTTTAGATGTTTGATTCCATGGTCATCACACCTTTTTCATACAATAAAATCTTGATTGAAGTATACAATGATTTGATGTGCCTACCTCTATGTCCCTTCATAAAATCCTACTTTGCCGCAATGTAGGACTTCATGGTATCTACTACAATTTCGGTGATAAACCCTGCAACAATATTGACTAACCAAAAATCTATTATGCACATGAATTTTTTATTAACTTGTTATAATTGCACGATATCCAAAGGATGCCACTCTAGTTGTTTGATCCAATTTGTAGGGTGGTCGTCCTTCAATATCAATAACCACTTCTGCAACAGATGCAAGAAATCGCAAAAAAATACCTCATGCAATTCTCTAAACACGTATTTGTCGAGATACTTGTGCGGTGTCAACTTAGGGTTTCTATTGTCCTTCTGTGAAAACTCGATTTACTTTGTCCTCAACCATCTTTCAATCCCTGCCTTCATTGGATTCAATGGCTTGAACATTCCCTTTTATACTTTCATCCTCCGCGTTGTTGAGGTAAAGATATGAATTATCTTATTCAAGCATTTCAAAATATTGCCTGGATAAGACAATATAGTCGGGAATATCACCCTATGTTTTATAGACTCAAAATTGTTTTCCCAATCCATAAGTATTAATTACAAGGGTTTAGGCTGATTTTTTTATGAAAAGAATGTGGCCAAATAGCATAAAGTTTTTATATAAGTTTCTGAAAAATATATAGATTATAGAAAGTAAATGTGGAGATCAAAAATAAAAAGTAACCAAGTCACATATACACACAAAATGAGACATAATAGCAATCTTCTTTATTTCATTCCAAGAAATCAAAAGTGTCTTTCTCTTTACAAAATCACTATGAGGGCATGGACCAAAGTCTAATTTAGAGATCCCCGATGAAAAACATACAATGGACTCTGAAAATAAGTAAAAAATGAACATTATAATCTGGATCAACTTTCCACAGACTGTTGCCAATTTGACTTTGCACAATATCCTTTATCAGCTATGAAACTTAATCCATAAATAGACAAGTGTACATAGACTATCAAAGATAGATCAACACCTCTAAAACAAGCATCTCAGTGATTTGGTTCAGTTTTGAACCTTGATGTCTACAATATGACCCTACTGTCAAAAAAAGAATTATCCTTTGAATGAACTCAAGAATGAATGAAAACTGAAACTATCTCATGAAAACAAAAGAACAAACCTTGGTATTGCTTTCTCCTTCTATAATTCCCTTGTTTCTTCTTTTCATTTTGCTTTTATGCATTCCAGATAAGTTGAAGTAGTTCAAATACTTCCTTTAGTTAAGTTAGTTGAATTTAACTAATTTTAGTTTAGGAGAAATAATAATAATAATAACAGTTAAAGGTCTTTATTTAATAATAACTAAGTAGGCGAGACCCCTTGTGACTCCCTTCTTTTATTCTTTTCAAAAATAAAACACAATTGGATAATCATTTAAACACATGTTGCCATGTAACTTCCTTAAATACCTTCAAAAATTGAATATTTAAATATCAGAAATAATTCAAATCATATCCAAAAATATGTAAATATTCACATAATCCACAATATCCAAAAAAAATAGTTGGATGTCCAAAAATTTCTGCAAACCATTGTCTTCAACAACTCAATCATAAAAACACATAAATTAAAATCCATGCTTGCCACTCTGAGAGACAATCCTTCTTTTATCACTACTATCCCCTTTGAATTTCTCGAAGGCAGCCTTTGGTTGATTCGAACCTTGAGATTGTATCTCACTAATAACATGGGAACAATCATCCTTCAGATGCATATAGGAGGACACTGATTTTGAAGAGTCATTTGAAGGAGAGGAAGTGGAGGCAACAACTCTGCCTTTATCTTGCACATGGGGAACATCGGTTTTAAGCCTTTTACTAGCATGAGAGGATTGAACAGGTGAATGCACAGAGGAAATTTGAACATTAGGATTTACAGGTGGTGGAGGAGGTAATGACAATTTGGGCCAACCACAATCGTGAGAGACTGTCAGATTGACAATCTCTTTCCATCCATCATTTGTAGGAAGTTCTGGTTGCAAGGACACATGCGGAGGCACATGAATACTAGGTATATTTTGTGGCTAGAAGGGAGGCCTCTATAGTCAGGGTTTTACTATCCCTTTCCCAATCCAGTTGAAGAACCTATCTTGAAACAACTGGTTCAACTCTTGGGGGTCAACATCAAAATGAATAGAGAATCTAGGCCTTCTAGGCCCTCTGTTCCGGTTACCTCTTCCTCTATTATTTCTGCCATGGCTTCCCCTGCTGAAGAAACTCATCCCGTATGTAGAAATTCATCAGTAACTATCCCTTAACAGACCATGTGTTATATTTCGCTTTCTTGAAACAAAAATTGGTTCATAAATTGACAAGACCCATGCAAAATCATTCATAAGAAATCATTTAATAATTTCCAAATGAGCCGGGGGTGGATAGGGTTCATGGGACATATGGAGGGAGTGTAATGAGTGAAAAAGTGATATAATGAGAGGAGAAAAATACACGAGTACTACTCAACAATTCATTAAATAATTTAACTGTGCAATCAAATACCAAAATTATCAATTGCCAACCATCATTGTGTCATATTCTTTGTCACTGTTATACAGAGTTTTTAATTTATTTTACAGAACATAGATGCCAAAAATGATAATGGGATTATGAGCGGGGTATAATGAGAAAAAAAGTGATAGCATGAGAGGGAATAAAATATGGATATTGTTCATAAAAATAAATCAAATTAACCAACAATTATAACTCTGTTTAGACCCCATAATCCAATAAGCATTCACTTTTAAAACCAAAACCATTTCACTGTCACTTCTTTACATAATTCCTTCTGACTTCAAAAAAACAATTCATATGCCCAAAAATGCTCAATTATAGTAGCCCTTGCATCTATACAATATCTATATAGAAGTCATGATAACTACATTGTCATTTTATGATAACATAATAATTCGTCGATCCATAGTCATTCATATTCCAATGCTAAATCGTTTTCTTTTTAAAATTAAAAAGAAATATGCACAGTTATTACCTCCATACACATCCAATATTTATTCCTCAAACTCAAATAAGAATAGGCACAATATTAACCACCATCTGTTGATTTCCAAACATTGTTCAACATAATCAATTGGGAATTAAAACTCATAATCGGGCCCCAATTCAATCACACACAAGTGTTCATCCAATAAAATCAACATAAGTATTGATTCAAANCATGAAAACAAAAGAACAAACCTTAGTATTGCTTTCTCCTTCTATTTTGCCCTTGTTTCTTCTTTTCATTTTTCTTTTATGCATTCCAAATAAGTTGAAGTAGTTCAACTACTTCTTTTAGTTAAGTTAGTTTAACTTAACTAATTTTAGTTTAAGAGAAATAATAATAATAATAATAATAATAATAATAATAATAATAATAGTTAAGGGTCTTTATTTAATAATAACTAAGTAGGCAAGACCCCTTGTGACTCCCTTCTTTTATTCTTTTCAAAAATAAAACACAATTGGATAATCATTTAAACACATGCCGCCTTGTAACTTCCTTAAATACCTTCAAAATTTGAATATTTAAATATCAGAAATAATTCAAATCATATCCAAAAATATGTAAATATTCACATAATCCACAATATCCAAAAAAAATAGTTGTATGTCTAAAACTTTCTGCAAACCACTATCTTCAACAACTCAATCATAAAAACACATAAATTAAAATCCATACTTGCCACTTTGAGAGGCAATCCTTCTTTTATCACTACTATCCCCTTTGAATTTCCCGAAGGCAGCCTTTGGTTGATTTGAACCTTGAGATTGTATCTCACTAATAACATGGGAATAATCATCCTTTAGATGCATATAGGAGGACACTGATTTTGAAGAGTCATTTGAAGGAGAGGAAGTGGAGGCAACAAATTTGCCTTTATCTTGCACATGGGGAACATCGGTTTTAATCCTTTTACTAGCATGAGAGGATTGAACAAGTGAATGCACAGAGGAAATTTGAACATTAGGATTTACAGGTGGTAGAGGAGGTAATGAAAAATTGGGCCAACCACGATCATGAGAGACTGTCAGATTACCAATCTCTTTCCATCCATCATTTGCAGGAACTTCTGGTTGCAAGGACACATGCGAAGGCACATGAATACTAGGGATATTTTGCAGCTGGAAAGGAGGCCTCTCTGGTCGGGGTTGTACTATCCCTTTCCCAATCCAGTTGAAGAACCCAGCTTGAAAAAACTAGTTCAACTCTTGGGGGTCAACATCAAAATGAATAGAGAATCTAGGCCTTCTAAGCCCTCCGTTCTAGTTACCTCTTCCTCTATTATTTCTTCCATGGCTTCCCCTGCTGAAGAAACTCATCCTGTATGTAGCAATTCATCAGTAACTATCCCTTAACAAACCATACGTGATATTTCGCTTGCTTGAAACAACAATTGGCTCATAAATTGACACAAGACCCATGCAAAACCATCCATAGAAATTTAATAATTTCCAAATGAGCAGGGGGTGGATAGGGTTCATGGGACATCTGGAGGGAGTGTAATGAGTGAAAAAGTGATATAATGAGAGGAGAAAAATACACGAGTACTACTCAACAATTCAATAAATAATTTAACTGTGTAATCAAATACCAACAATATCAGTTTCCAACCATCACTGTGTCATATTCTTTGTCACTGTTATACAAAGTTTTTAATTTATTTTATAGAACATAGATGCAAAAAATGATAATGGGATTATGAGGGGGGTATAATGAGAAAAAAAGTGATAGCATGAGAGGGAATAAAATATGGATATTGTTCATAAAAATAAATCAAATTAACCAACAAATATAACTCTGATTAGACCCCATAATCCAATAAGCATTCACTTTTAAAACCAAAACCATTTCACTGTCACTTCTTTACATAATGCCTCCTGACTTCAAAAAACCAATTCATATGCCCAAAAATGCTCAATTACAGTATCCCTTGCATCTATACAATATCTATATAGAAGTCATGATAATTGCATTGTCATTTTATGATAACATAATAATTTGTCGATCCACTGTCATTCATATTCCAATGCTAAATCCTTTTCTTTTTAAAATTAAATAGAAATATGCACAGTTATTACAGTCATACACATCCAATATTTATTCCTCAAACTCAAATAAGAATAGGCCCAATATTAACCACCATCTGTCGATTTCCAAACATTGTTCGACATAATCAACTGGGCATTAAAACTCATAATAGGGCCCCAATTCAATCACACACAAGTGTTCATCAAATAAAATCAACATAAGTATTGATTCAAAATAACATTCGACCAATAACATGCAACTCTGAGCCTGAGCTTCTCGTAAATTTAACATGTACAAAATTCTTTTAAAAATTTCCCAATGAGTGACAGAGCCAAATCATGCCCAATTGACCAAACAA
>JZKD02S0078573.1:13820-25252 GCA_000966675.3 Picea glauca | reverse complement strand
CTCTCTCTCTCTCTCTCTCTCTCTCTCTCTCTCTCTCTCTCTCTACACACACACAAAATGACATGTGATTTGTTGGCCCTTGACCAAGATTGAGGAAACACTTGGTCATATTTGACCATTTTTGGAACTTTGACAGCTTGTCAAAGATGGAGCGCAACGCGAAGCAAAGATCATGGAAGATAGACCCCTTTCTTGGGTCCTTGTTGGGTTTTTTGGGATAATGTAATGGGTATGGGATGTCGCCCCATGGGTTTACTCATGTTTAGGCCAATTTTGTAAATTATAAATAAGTAGCTAGGCAATGTAAGAGGGGCAGAGAAGCTAAGTGCTAAAAAAGGCTTTGTGTATACTGTGTGACCAACTTGCAGAGATGAGTGCAAGTGTTGTAAGTGTTGAGTGCACGGATTGTAAGAATGCTCGGTGCTAGATCTACTCGAGGAAGGAGGATCTAGCGAGATGCACACAGATCTCCTATCCTATGCGGAGTACAAGTTTGAGCTATGTGTTGTAATCAGATTGACCAAAGCTAATAAAGAAGAAGAAGACTTTATGGATGTATCCCCGGGGTGGGGGTGAACCATGGTAAACCTGTGTGTTGTGATATGTGCTTTGACCTGATGTGTTTGTCTCTTTCCATGTGTTGTGCTTTGATATGATTATGCTATGTGCTTTGCTATGATATACTTAGATAGATCTACTTTTCTTCGTGCTTCTTATATGTATGGATGTAGATCTGACATATATGAAAATGTTGAGTGCTAG
Organism: Picea glauca; assembly: GCA_000966675.3. Lineage (NCBI taxonomy): Eukaryota > Viridiplantae > Streptophyta > Pinopsida > Pinales > Pinaceae > Picea > Picea glauca. The sequence goes on along the minus strand of JZKD02S0078573.1, from coordinate 24,490 downwards.
ACCTATTTTTTTGTTTCTAAGTGCTAATTTAACCTAGATCTAAGTGAATGTTGCAGTTCTTTGCGCCATCTACGAAGTGCCATGAGGGTTAAATACTGATGAATGATCTATGATAAAGTGCTTTCTAAGTGTTATAATCACAGATTTGTGTCCCAGCTAAGGTTGCAGACACCTGAGTCTTGAAACCACCCGTACCTCTACCTCGGGTGAGACTTCATCTACTTCGCAGGTGTTTCCAAAAGGGCTAACGGTTAGGGTTTTGTTGGTGCATTGTTGAAGCATTGAACCCTGGGTCTACCCCTATGCCAAAAAATGGTTCTGTTGCTGGGACCTAAAATTGTGATTGTTGGGAACTAAGGAAGAAGAATCTTTGTACGGAAAGTCCATCCTAAAATTGTAAAAGCTCTGTGCATGGACCTGTGCTCTAGTGTGTAGTGATCCAATTGATCCGAAAAGATATCTATTGAAGAAGGAAGGACAAATTTGAAGAAAAGAACTCAGATATGAATGCTTTGTTTTCTAACAAAGGTTAAAGTGGAAGTTTCTAAGTCAGATCTATAGAAAGAGGTAAGATCTGTAAGCTCTGTGCTCTAATAAAGGTAAGAATAGTTAAAAGTTCTTAGATATGGAAGCTTTGTAATCTATAGAAGTAAAAGATGGATTTAGGTATGCTTGATAGATTTTGTCCTAGCTTGAAAACTAGGGCATTTTTAGATGAAAGATATGTTATACCTATGCATAGAAATAATTTTTGGACTAACCAATGGATGCAGGATCCTAGAAATAATTTTTTGCAGGCTAGCCATCATGATCCTAGTGCATAGTACAAGAAAATTTGGGGATCATGGAAGAGAAAGAGAGTATTAACTCTTTGTTACAGTTGCAGAAGACCAGGGCATCTTGCTAAGGAATGCCCTRGGAGAAACCCTAGTTGCCTCTGTTGTAAAKCTATGGACCATGAAGTAYTGGATTGCCCTAGAATGATTACTAGACTTGAAAAGATGAATATGGAGAAATTTCAAGAGACTAATATTATAGAAGAACCCYAGAAAGAATCAGAGAKTATGTTACTGAAAATGAAAGAAACCCTGGATGAACATAAAGATGTTAGTTTGTTAGAGATCTTCAAAKAAAAGGAGAAAGTTGAAGTAAKAATAGGATACTTCGACATCGACTGTGCTCTAGACGAGGGAACACAGATGAACATTATGACAAAAATTACTTGGGAAACCCTAGGAAGGCCTACTATGGTTCCTTCACTAGGAAGAATAGGGTTGTTTAAAGGAAAAATGGTAACCCTATGTGGTAGAATTACCCAGATAGCTATGAGTACCCATGGAGCTTTGACAAAGGAAGAGTTTGAATTCATTAGAATTATTGAGGACCGTGCCCCATTTCCATCTTTGTTAGGAAATATCTGGATTGAAAAAGACCAGATCCAGAGAAAAGAAGAAAAGGAAGCCATAGAATAGAAGAAGCAAGAACTCATGGAATTTATGACTAGAAGGATCGCCTACTTGATGGAAGAACAAGAGAACATATCTCAGTTGTTGAACACCAGGAACCTAGATGTTGAAGCTATAGAGCATTAGAGGAACCATAGAAGACCGAAATACCTAATATATATGATGAAGGAGTATTACCCTTGGATCTGAAGAAAGAACCTCAGCAGCGCAAAGTGACTATGTCGAGAGAAGATAAGACTCAGAATGGAAAAAGGATGACCAAGACAAAGCTTACTGGGAAGAAGGCTAGGAAGCTAAGTAAGAAGAGAGACAATATCGAAAAGTTATAGAAGGTTCCGAAGGAAACTTTGCAGAAGGAAAAATCAAAAGAATTGATCTTCGCCGAGATATCAAGACAACAACATCTAGAACTTCTCCATGGCACAACAATCTAGCTGTTGGACCAATATACCCGTTCAACTTCCGCCCCAAATGGATAGAAAAGCATTAAAGGATCACCACCAGACCATTGGACTGCGCCATAATGGATGGATCAACGTTCACGAAAGCTTCATACCCATTGGAACTAGATCGTTGATGAATTTCCTATTTAGCTCGTTGCACTGCACACAAAGAACACTTTTGCCAACTGAAAACTCGAAGCCCGCATAACTCGTAATTATATACAGTGATCATTGCAAGCAGATATTTCACCCTAGTGTAGTGTTTTGAGATCATCATGACCCCGCTTATCTTTCTCAAGTGCATATGTCCAACGATCTCACCGTGCTTGAGGAATCCATCACATAATTCCTTCTCGATTTAATGACTGAGAGAGTCATATCAGAAAGAAGAATGTCCATAGGAGTCCAAGCCTCCCCATCGACTGCTCGAGCTGGAACATCTCGAGTTGGCGCAAAGAGGAGAACTAAGCATAAGGATGACATAGCCAACACAAAGCTAGTGCCATCCATTATACCATATTAAATACCCCCTCTGAGCGGTGAGATTAATAAGGACAGTGTCCCTAGAGATTTTGAATATACCTTAGTAACTGCATATTTACCGAAGGGAGTACGCACCTACCCCGCATATCAAGACAAGGTTACAGAGTTAAAATTTTGCGACTTCAACCTAGGGGATCATAAATTTTATAGCATGCTTGCCCCATATAAGTACTTGATGTGAAATAAGGGAAAGAACTCAAAGCTCATCCCGCAACAACAGACGATGAACCTCGCGTAGTCTACTATGCTAAACGTTATTAAAATACTGCACTTCGAAAGACACCAGGAGGTGAATGCTTGTGTAAAGTTACTGCTAGAAGTTTACCACAGAGGATACCTATGGTTAGACCGCCACATAATTGTTGATCCGGTGTTGATCAATAGGATCATAGGGCTTATCATGCAGGGACCTGATCTCCATGAGTACTATCCTGGAAAGACCTCAGACTGCACTCTTGCACAGAAGATAAAAGAGGCCTATGGCAATGTTGATAAAGGCATGAGAGGCTACAAGGTTTCTTCTATTGAAAGTGGCACAGTGCGCCTTGTTGATACTGAGAGGGGGGTGAATTAGTATCAAGTACAATTTAAAACCTTTTTCAACTTATACTTAAACCATTCAACTATATCCAATGAGAAATGAACAATAGTATAAGAGTNAAAATGGTAACCCTATGTGGTAGAATTACCCAGATAGCTATGAGTACCCATGGAGCTTTGACAAAGGAAGAGTTTGAATTCATTAGAATTATTGAGGACCGTGCCCCATTTCCATTTTTGTTAGGAAATATCTGGATTGAAAAAGACCAGATCCAGAGAAAATAAGAAAAGGAAGCCATAGAATAGAAGAAGCAAGAACTCATGGAATTTATGACTAGAAGGATCGCCTACTTGATAGAAGAACAAGAGAACAGATCTCAGTTGTTGAACACCAGGAACCTAGATGTTGAAGCTATAGAGCATTAGAGGAACCATAGAAGACCGAAATACCTAATATATATGATGAAGGAGTATTACCCTTGGATCTGAAGAAAGAACCTCAGCAACGCAAAGTGACTATGTCGAGAGAAGATAAGACTCAGAATGGAAAAAGGATGACCGAGACAAAGCTTACTGGGAAGAAGGCTAGGAAGCTAAGTAAGAAGAGAGACAATATCGAAAAGTTATAGAAGGTTCCGAAGGAAACTTCGCAGAAGGAAAAATCAAAAGAATTGAGCTTTGCCGAGATATCAAGACAACAACATCTAGAACTTCTCCATGGCACAGCAATCTAGCTGTTGGACCAATATACCCATTCAACTTTCGCCCCAAACGGATAGAAAAGCATTAAAGGATCACCACCAAACCATTGGACTACGCCATAATGGATGGATCAACGTTCACGAAATATTCATACCCATTGGAACTAGATCGTTGATGAATTTCCTATTTAGCTCGTTGCACCGCACACAAAGAACACTTTTGCCAACTGAAAACTCGAAGCCCACATAACTCGTAATTATATACAGTGATCATTGCAAGCAGATAGTTCACCCTAGTGTAGTGTTTTGAGATCATCATGACCCCTCTTATCTTTCTCAAGTGCATATGTCCAACGATCTCACCGTGCTTGAGGAATCCATCACATAAGTCCTTCTCGATTTAATGACTGAGAGAGTCATATCAGAAAGAAGAATGTCCATAGGATTCCAAGCCTCCCCATCGACTGCTCGAGCTGGAACATCTCGAGTTGGCGCAAAGAGGAGAACTAAGCATAAGGATGACATAGCCAACACAAATCTAGTGCCATCCATTCTACCATATTAAATACCCCCTCTGAGCGGTGAGATTAATAAGGACAGTGTCCCTAGAGATTTTGAATATACCTTAGTAACTGCATATTTACCGAAGGGAGTACACACCTACCCCGCAGATCAAGACAAGGTTACAGAGTTAAATTTTGTGACTTCAACCTAGGGGATCATAAATTTTATAGCATGCTTGCCCCATATAAGTACTTGACATGAAATAAGGGAAATAACTCAAATCTCATCCCGCAGCAACAGACGATGAACCTCGCATAGTCTACTATGCTAAACGTTATTAAAATACTACACTTCAAAAGACACCAGGAGGTGAATGCTTGTGTAAAGTTACTGCTAGAAGGTTACCACAGAGGATACCTATGGTTAGACCGCCACATAATTGTTGATCCAGTGTTGATCAATAGGATCATAGGGCTTATCATGCAGGGACCTGATCTCCATGAGTACTATCCTGGAAAGACCGCAGACTGCACTCTTGCACAGAAGATAAAAGAGGCCTATGGCAATGTTGATAAAGGCATGAGAGGCTACAAGGTTTCTTCTATTGAAAGTGGCGCAGTGCGCCTTGTTGATACTGAGAGGGGGGTGATTTAGTATCAAGTACAATTTAAAACCTTTTTCAACTTATACTTAAACCATTCAACTATATCCAATGAGAAATGAACAATAGTATAAGAGTTACACCAATACACCACAATACACCATNTCCAAATGTAAAGGGAGGGATAAACCTCCAAGAGGAAGATACAATCCTCCAATTTCAAGAGAGATTTGAACTCTCCATCCTTGCCCCTTCCTTCCACCCAAGAATATATGAGAGACAATAAAACTTTACATTAAATCATCACCATCAATCAATCATCACATAGAACCTGATAATGATTCCTGAGACTTCTTCAATTTCTACAATTCTTCAATTCTTGGAGTATTATGATCTTGTAGATAATATTAATCAATGTATTCTCTGAAACTCTTCTAATTTTCACTCCTTGAATCCTCCACAAAAAGAGGTTATAGAAAGAATGGTAGACTTTATTCAATTCTGGTCTATTCAAGAGAGTGTACTTGCACATAATTCCCCGCGCTCAATAATTAACATCTCCTTATGAAACTCATAGACAAGAAACTAAAGTTCGTACTCTTTCCAATGAAATTTGTGCCACTTCATTTGGATTCTCTATGAAGAATTTATGAATGTTTTACCTGGAACACCTGTTTATTGACTAGCTTCAGGACTGGTCACAAACCCTATATTCCATAGAGTGTATCTCCATAATTATATCGAATCAAGAGCTGAAATTTTTACCAGAGTTACCTTGATATGTCTTCTCAATGCCATAGCTATTTGACCATCTGAAACGTTCTAGAAAAAAATTTATAGCAAAAATGGTAAGATGACCTGAAAATAACATACCTTAGAACACATCACCTAAGGACTTCATCCTCCCTTNTGAGAAATAATCAATAGTTATTGTTCAAGGGAAGTAATGACTTCCAAAGGTAGCTATAGCTTCCAAATGTAAAGGGAGGGATAAACCTCCAAGAGGAAGATACAATCCTCCAATTTCAAGAGAGATTTGAACTCTCCATACTTGCCCCTTCCTTCCACCCAAGAATATATGAGAGACAATAAAAATTTACATTAAATCATCACCATCAATCAATCATCACATAGAACCTGATAATGCTTCCTGAGACTTCTTCAATTTCTACAATTCTTCAATTCTTGGAGTATTCTGATCCTGTAGATAATATTAATCAATGTATTCTCTGAAACTCTTCTAATTTTCACTCCTTGAATCCTCCCCAAAAAGAGGTTATAGAAAGAATGGTAGACTTTATTCAATTCTGGTCTATTCAGGAGAGTGTACTTGCACATAATTCCCTGCGCTCAATAATTAACATCTGCTTCTGAAACTCATAGACAAGAAACTAAAGTTTGTACTCTTTCCAATGAAATTTGTGCCACTTCATTTGGATTCTCTATGAAGAATTTATGAATGTTTTACCTGGAACACTTGTTTATTGACTAGCTTCAGGACTGGTCACAAACCCTATATTCCACAGAGTGTATCTCCATAATTATATTGAATCAAGAGATGAAATTTTTACCAGAGTTACCTTGATATGTCTTCTCAATACCATAGCTATTTGACCATCTGAAACGTTCTAGAAAAAAATTTATAGCAAAAATGGTAAGATGACCTGAAAATAACATACCTTAGAACACATCACCTAAGGACTTCATCCTCCCTTGAAATTTGGCCTTCTTTTCTTCTTATTACCTCTAAAATTCGACTTGTATCAAATGAATGTATAATGATGTTTATTTATACCATTTATGTCACTTCCTTTTAATAGTAGGGCCGACCTGACACTTTCTTATTTTGTAATTCTTTTCTTTAATTATCTTCAGGGCCTAGATGTACTTCCTTCTTTAATTCACTTTGTCATCTTCAAAAATTCATTTCTCCTCAACCATGAGGATCCACATGATGTGCCACATACCACTAAAAAAAACATGATGTATACTATCCATCCATGGGTGTTGTATCTGCATGTTCATTTTCCTTCATGTCCAAATACCTTCATCAATCTTGCGGTCCAAAACTCATGACTAGGGTTGACGTCAATGAAAACAACCAATCTTCCAACATGCCTCGCATGCAAACTAATCGCAGGGAAGTTTGTACATAAGAATTGACCAACACAAGTATCAGGCTTCGTAGTTGACCTTGCAGGAAAGTGCGCAGAGGGACTACAGATGAATTGGGCGAAGTACATGGTGAATCAACTGGAGATTGACTATAGAGAATCTTAGGATTAGGGGAAGGAATTCCATTTTCGTTGGCTCTTGATAGTGATCACCTTTTTTGCATGGGAGCTACCAGAAGGTGCAACTTTCCTGGACCTTTACCCTTTTGAGCCGCTAGCTGCGAAGTTCGGTACCTTGTGGTACTTGAACGACATGAGAAAGAAATGGCAATCGAATGTCGTTTTCCACAGATATTATAATCAACTGAAAGAAACCATAAGGAGTGAACCTCACATAACCCTAAACAATTTACAAAGCTTCCAACCTATGATAAAGTTTAGTGAAGACTGCCATTTTATATACCTAATCCCACGCGCTGATGAGAACCAAGAACAACTCCAGTCCTACTATAAGGTGACAGAAGAAGACCTAGAAGAGATCACCAATGAGTGTTCAACAGACCTCCTTGTTTCAACAGACCCCAAAGAAATTTTAGACATCGACAACCCAGAAGCTATGCAAGATACACCTGGGCCCAGTAGAACAAATAATACAAAGGAGATGAAGAAGCCCGAAGAGGTTCAGGATATAGATAGCAGATCTGTAAGGATGGCTTCCATTACGCCAGATGAAGAAGGTGATGATCAAGAAGGTGAAGAATCTGAGTGAAAACAAGTCTAAGTACCGTCACCCAGGGACAAAGAAAACTCTTCCAATAAAAGGAAGGTTTCACCTCTGAAATATTCCTCCAGAAAGAAACCAAGAGCCCCTGTAACTAATATGCGAACTGCCCTCACATTGGATGCCTTTGATTTTATTGTCGCAGTGGTCAATGATGCTTCAAAGGAAATAATAGAGAAGAAAGAAGTGAAGAATGAACAAATGTATAGCCATATTGAGATCACATTCCAAGGAGTACACTAGGAACTCTAGTCTAGCCGAGCAATCTCTACTATGCCTTTGCCATAAGCAACAACAGAAGAAGGAGATGAATCAGTACAACTCCACAATATTGTTGATACAATTGAAGTATGTCTTCGACGTGCTCAAGAAGAAAAAGAACAGGCCACCCAGGCCCTCAAGAAGGCACAGGAAGAAATTATTGAGCAACATCAAGCAGCACAACAAGAGAAGAATGCTCTTCAAGAAAAATTTGAAGAAGAGCGAGTGAAGGTCCAAAAAGAGAAAGAGAAGTTGCTCATGAAGAAGATCGGAATTGAAGAAGTAGTCAACAGAGAATTTTGCTCTGTGACTATCTTAGAGCAGAAGGTCGAAGAGCCCATAGAGCGTCAAGTGATGAAGCTGGTTGAAGTTATTCAAAAGCTTCAACAAAGGGTCATGGAATTAGAGATTCAACCCATACCACAGACTCTGCAAGAAGTGCACAACCAACGAGAATTGGACACTCAGAGTGCAGTCGAGAGGATTAAAAAACTTGTTGCAAAATGCAAACAACTAAGTAACAAAAGAATGCAGATATATGAGAAACTATCTGAATACCCAGAGTTGAATAAACTGGAGTCCTAACTACAAGAAGTGAAGCATCACGCAGATATAGTATAGGCACAACTCAATCTCATGTCACCTATCGAGAGAATGAAGAGATCCCAGGAACAAAAAACTACCCAACAACTTGTTCTTACCCTGCAGAACAGAGCGATGGAAGTCACCTAGAAACCCTAGCCAAGCCAGGAGGAGGCCTATATACTTTTTGAAGAAATTGAAGGCCAAGGAACACTACTAGAACAATTAGTTGTTACAGTCGAGCAACAACTGGAAGGGCCTATCAGCGAAGCGATTGTTCAGGAGTTCACTGAGTAGGAAGTCGTAGCATAGAGACAAGTCAAAATCATCTTGAGCCAAGCTCGAGACCTTTGAGGCAACTTTACCCAGATCTAAGTGACTCGAGATGAGTCACAGGTGAGTGTTGGGGGCCTGTTGGCCCTTGACCAAGTTTGAGGAAACACTTGGTCATATTTGACCATTTTTGGAACTTCGATAGCTTGTCATAGATGGAGTGCAACATAAAGAGGAGATTGTGGAAGCTAGACCCCTTTCTTGGGTCCTTTTTGGGTTTTTTGGGATAATGTAATGGTTATGGGATGTCAGCCCATGGGTTTACCCATGTTTAGGCCTATTTTGTAAAGTATAAATAAGTAGCTAGGCAATGTAAGAGGGGAATAGAAGCTAAGTGCTAGAAAAGGCTTTGTGTATACTATGTGACCAACTTGCAGAGCTGAGTGCAAGTGTTGTAAGTGCTGAGTGCACGGATTGTAAGAAGGCTCGGTGCTAGATCTACTTGGGGAAGGAGGATCTGGCGAGGTGCATGCAAATCTCCTGTCCTATGCGGAGTACAAGTTTGAGCTCTATGATGTAATCATATTGACCAAAGATAATAAATAAGAAGAAGACTTTGTGGACATATCCCCAGGGTGGGGGTGAACCACGGTAAACCTATGTGTTGTGTTCTATGCTTCGACCTAATGTGTTTGTCTCTTTCCATGGTTTTGATTTGATATGATTATGCTATTTGCTTTTCTATGATATACTTAGATAGATCTAATTTTCTTTGTACTTCTTATATGTATGGATGTAGATCTGACATATATGAAAGTGTTGAGTGTTATACCTATTTTGCTATTGCTAAGTGATAACTTAACCTAGATCTAAGTGAATGTTGCAGTGCTCTGCGCCATTTGCGGAGTGCCATGAAGGTTAAATACTGATGAATGATCTATGATAAAGTGTTTGCTAAGTGTTAGAATCACAGATCTGTGTCCCAGCTAAGGTTGTAAACACCTGAGTCTTGCAACCACCCCTGCCTCTACCTCAGGTGAGACTTCATCTGCTTCGCAGGTGTTGCCGAAAGGGATGGTAGTTAGGGTTTTGTTGGTGTGATGTTAAAGCGCTGAACCCTAGGTCTACCCTTATGCCAACATGGTTTATGATATATCATGATTTAATATATCAAATATAAAACTATCCACTAGAATTTCAATTGATGGTGTAGGCATACAACCTATGTGAGATGATAATTGGAAACCAATTATACTAGGAGAATTTCTATTTAATGCGAGAACAAATAATATGGATTAATTTTCCTTATTATTATTTAATGCACCAAATGGCCTAAACTTAGAACAAATTAACTCCATTCAAATTGTTTCTAACAAACAATTGAATGGATAAAACACTACATTATTCTTCACATCATAGTGATTAGAATGATCCTTTATATTTAAAACAAACTTACAAAAATGCCTTTATATAAATACTACTATATTTCTAAGAATTTCATTGTCAGTTTGAAACATGAGTTCAATTTTGGAGAGAACCAAGATTTTGTTTCAACTCTCAATTTTAGTTATGTTTGGTGTAACTTAGACTTGAGTTGAAACACTAGTTCTAATAAAAAAAATTATTTATAATTTCCAACTATATACTTAGGAGGACAGGTATACATAAGATCTCTGGATCTTGTTGAATTATTGTTCTTGTTAAGTTTCCACATCTACATGAACTCTAGAGACAAATGTTGAAACTTCAATTGTGATTTTTATTTTAGATTTCATGAAAATTTGGAAAGTCTAGTTAGGTAATGATCACAATTTCACATGTTCCTCAAATAGCTTCATGGACAACTTCAATTTTTTTTTTT
>JZKD02S0078562.1:14779-25252 GCA_000966675.3 Picea glauca | reverse complement strand
GCTTTAGCTTAATTAATCCAATCCTGCCAATGTTAATCAATTTCTTCGCCATTCGTTATATCATGGAATTTCTTTTAACATTTTGAGTCTCCAACTCCCGAGACTGGGAGGATAGCTTTTGACTTAATTAAAGGTAATCGTGATTTTGGGTTTGATTAATTTTATAATTATCACCTTTGTCATGTCGCGACTCGGAGCTTTGAGGATAAGTTTTTGGGAGATTTATACGCCGAGTCGCGAAATCGTGAGATTGCGATAACAAGACTTAATTAAGGGGAAGATAATCTTGAACTAAGTGACTAATTAATCATGTTATAATTACATCGTGACTTCATGAGTCGGGGTTTAGAAGCTGGAAATTTCGAAAAAGATAATGCCGCGTGGCGAAAGGCCGAGAACAACTTTTACCATGGTTATCTTTTTTCCATTGATCCTTGACATGGGTTATCCAGAAAGGACTTCACGTTCTCGGCTCTTTGGGCTGTATAAATAAAATTTTGGACTTGGCGAATTCCGAGGCATGAAACCCCGATGACGTCTAATCATGAGTTAAAATATTTTACCCTGGTTACTGTCTTGCGCAAAAATTTAAAACGACTTCATCGTTTCGTGGCTCGGGACGTGTGAACTCATGGATTATAGTATCCGACTTGCGAGATCTCGAAGTAAAACAAAAAAGAGCAAAAATTCTTACGAAAGTGGACTTGTTTCGAGAGTAGAAAATCATCGTTGCTTACGTGACAAGGTTGCAGAGTTTTCAAAATCTCGAGGGGGAAATAAGACCATCTTTAGATTTCAAGTATCAAAAATGAAAATTGTGACTGGTTAAAAAACGAGGGATGCTCCAACAGAGGCTCCAACTAGGGATCTCTCCTTCTTGTGAGGTGGGAAGAACAGTAGACCACGTGCCAATATTGGGTAAATGGAGTCAAAAGCTCAATCAGGTGGAAAAATTCCAAGGAAAAAAGGATCGAAGGGGGGAAAAGACTTTGTTATTTACCTCAATAAGTTTTTCAAAATCAGATACTCTTTTCAAACACAATTGTAGTCCCTTTCACAATTTTCCCTTTCCCACTACTAACTTTGGGTATGTTTTAAGACAGTCGAAACAACCCTAGGAGACTCAACAGATCTTGTGGCTCTCGGCTTGCATCAAAAGAATGAGATTATATATTTTTTAATCGGGAAGTATCGTCTGAATTTGGGATGTGGATCAGGTTTTTAGAAAGCATTGGTTACCAGAGTAGAGTGATATTCATGTATAACATCCTTACATATATCTCTGACATTGCTTCACTGCCAGCGAGCCTGTTCAGTACCCCGGTGAAGTTATCTGGCCCCTTTTACTAAATTTCCATTCACCACTTAAAAAAATATTTATGCATTTAAATGCTAAGACGAGGGTAATCATTTCTGAATTTCCTTTCATCGTCTTCCTAGACTAGGTGGGGGAAATCATTTCTGAATTTCCTTTCACCACCTGTCTTATAATTTATTTTTTGAGTGCGAAGATGTGGGCAATCAGTTTGTATCAGGGCTGATATCTGTGTAATATTTTGCATCAGAGGTCTGTCAACTTACTTTGATTACTCGGTACCAATCTTCCCTTGACCCTCACAACACCTTCATTCTTAGGGAGACAAAGAAAATAATTTTTTAAGGGGCATCCTGTTTGAGCAATCTTTGATTCTTCCGATGCTGTTGAAAAACCTAGGAAAGTTAGGATCGCTCTAAACGTTCCTTCGCTTAGCAGGGGATCAAGTAGTTGTGGAGACCCGCTTTCTTTCCACAATCTGTTTTGAGACTCAAGAGTCTCAAACGAAAACCTTTATTCCTTCGTAATGAAATGAAAAGATGGCAGCTTGTCAAAAGTTAGACACAAAAACAGGCAGGATACAAGGCAACNTGAGTCTCCAACTCCCGAGACTGGGAGGATAGCTTTTGACTTAATTAAAGGTAATCGTGATTTTGGGTTTGATTAATTTTATAATTATCACCTTTGTCATGTCGCGACTCGGAGCGTTGAGGATAATTTTCTTGGAGATTTATACGCCGAGTCGCGAAATCGCGAGATTGCGATAACAAGACTTAATTAAGGGGAAGATAATCTTGAACTAAGTGACTAATTAATCATGTTATAATTACATCGTGACTTCATGAGTCGGGGTTTAGAAGCTGGAAATTTCGAAAAAGATAATGCCGAGTGGCGAAAGGCCGAGAACAACTTTTACCATGGTTATCTTTTTGCCATTGATCCTTGACATGGGTTATCCAGAAAGGACTTCACGTTCTCGGCTCTTTGGGCTGTATAAATAAAATTTTGGACTTGGCGAATTCTGAGGCGTGAAACCCCGATGAAGTCTAATCATGAGTTAAAAGATTTTACCCTGGTTACTGTCTTGCGCAAAAATTTAAAACGACTTCATTGTTTCGTGACTCGGGACGTGTGAACTCATGGATTATAGTATCCGACTTGCGAGAGCTCGAAGTAAAACAACAAAGAGCAAAAATTCTTACAAAAGTGGACTTGTTTCGAGAGTAGAAAATCATCGTTGCTTATGTGACAAGGTTGCAGAGTTTTCAAAATCTCGAGGGGGAAATAAGACCATCTTTAGATTTCAAGTATCAAAAATGAAAATTGTGACTGGTTAAAAAATGAGGGATGCTCCAACAGAGGCTCCAACTAGGGATCTCTCCTTCTTGTGAGGTGGGAAGAACAGTAGACCACGTGCCAATATTGGGTAAATGGAGTCAAAAGCTCAATCAGGTGGAAATATTCCAAGGAAAAAAGGATCGAAGGGGGGAAAAGACTTCGTTCTTTACCTCAAGAATTTTTTCAAAATCAGATACTCTTTTCAAACACAATTGTAGTCCCTTTCACAATTTTCCCTTTCCCACTACTAACTTTGGGTATGTTTTAAGACAGTCGAAACAACCCTAGGAGACTCAACAGATCTTGTGGCTCTCGGCTTGCATCAAAAGAATGAGATTATATATATTTTTAATCGGGAAGTATCGTCTGAATTTGGGATGTGGATCAGGTTTTTAGAAAGCATTGGTTACCAGAGTAGAGTGATATTCATGTATAACAGCCTTACAGATATCTCAGACATTTCTTCACTGCCAGCGAGCATGTTCAGTACCCCGGTGAAGTTATCTGGCTCCTTTTACTAAATTTCCATTCACCACTTAAAAAAATATTTATGCATTTAAATGATAAGACGAGGGTAATCATTTATGAATTTCCTTTCATCGTCTTCCTAGACTAGGTGGGGGAAATCATTTCTGAATTTCCTTTCACCACCTGTCTTATAATTTATTTTTTGAGCGCGAAGATGTGGGCAATCAGTTTGTATCAGGGCTGATATCTGTGTAATATTTTGCATCAGAGGTCTGTCAACTTACTTTGATTACTCGGTACCAATCTTCCCTTGACCCTCACAACACCTTCATTCTTAGGGAGACAAAGAAAATAATTTTTTAAGGGGCATCCTGTTTGAGCAATCTTTGATTCTTCCGATGCTGTTGAAAAACCTAGGAAAGTTAGGATCGCTCTAAACGTTCCTTCGCTTAGCAGGGGATCAAGTAGTTGTGGAGACCCGCTTTCTTTCCACAATCTGTTTTGAGACTCAAGAGTCTCAAACGAAAACCTTTATTCCTTCGTAATGAAATGAAAAGATGGCAGCTTGTCAAAAGTTAGACACAAAAACAGGCAGGATACAAGGCAACCATTCATTGATTGAAAATATAGGAGGTCAAAACAGTTCAAGACTGGCTCTTGTAGATATCTTGGGGGGCAGTTATTTTTGACTAACTGCTTTTAGATTTAGTGTATCATTCAAATTATTTTACATCAAAGGGTATCAATCCAAGAAATAATCTTGTTATCTAATAATTTAGCCAATATTGTAGTTTGAATGACGTTACCTTGGTTTACTTTGACAGTCTTTCATAACATGTGTATTGAAAAAGACCACCTTTACCTTTTCTTTTCAATTTCTTTGTGCACTATGAAGCTACTTTTAGGTATCACCTGTATCATGGAAATTTATTTCTGACATTGCTTTGTGAATTACTCTTCCCGCTAGCTTTGCAAGCAGCTAGAATCCTGTAAAAAAGAAAATACGAACTTTATTTGAAATATGTCTAAAAATTATGAACAAAAGAAAACAGAAAGCCAGAAGGGTAATGTTTTAAATAAAAATGCATGTATGTACACAAATTTTATTTTATTATTATTATTATTATTATTATTATTATTATTATTATTTTAATTTTACTTTTATTTTTTTACGAAAAAATGGCGACTATTATGTCATGTAATGTTTCAGATATCGCCCATTGATAGGGGCATTGAGGACTTCTCTATCGATGTTTTCCAACAGGAAGGAATTTTTCCCTTCCAGAGCCGAGACCCTGAATGGTCCATACCATAGGTGGTCAAATTTACCATGCTTCGCGGCTTCCTTCTTTCTTGCATCCCATCTTAGTACTAAGTCACCTGGAAGGAATTCCTTGTCTTTTGCCTTGAGATCGAACAATGCTTTCATCTCATCCTGTTACTTCTGCATTTTTTCATCGACTTCAACTCTATGATGTTGCACCTCGATCAGCTGGTTAATTCTCCTAGTTACATGATTGGGTTCTTCGTTTTGATCCTTCCATAACTTCATCACTGGTAGCACTAGGTTTATAGGTAGGACTTCCTCTGTCCCATAGACCATTTGAAACGGTGAAATACCGATAGACCTTTTAGTGTTGATGCGGTTTGCCAATAACGCGTATTTCAAGTGCACATGCCATGACCTTTTATTTTCATTAAATAATTTCTTGATTACGTTCACCAGGATTTTGTTAGATGATTCGGCCAATCCGTTTCCCTGGGGGTAATATGCAGTGGAACGGTCGAGAATGAAATTGTACTTCTGACCGAAGTTGATCATAGCCATAGATTTGAAGGCCTGGGAATTGTCGGTAACTATATTTCGGGGACACCCGAATCTTGACAAGATATTGTCTTCCAAGAAATCAATCACCACCAAGTCTGTTTCCCTTTTGGTTGGAATGGCTTCCACCCATTTAGTAAAATAATCTGTGGTTGTTAAGATCCACCTATGTTGAGCACTGGAATGGGGATTAATTTCCCCTATGAAGTCTAGTCCCCATTGTTGAAATGGAGCTTCAGCTTTGACTAGAACCAGTGGCAGTGTAGGGAGTTTTTGTTTACCAGCGAATATTTGACAAGGGTTGCACGCACGTACTTTGGCATTTACATTTGAAAATAATTTCGGCCAATAGTATCCAGCCCTCAAGATCTTGTAGGCTGTGTCTCTCCATGGATGGTGTCCTCCACAGACTCCGTCATGAAATTCCTCTATAACCCGTGGATTTTACAACTCGACCAAACAGACTAGCAGGAGCCTGAGTGGGTCCTTCCAGTATAGCCGATTTTCAGCGATGCAATATTTTACAGCATGGAGTTTTAAATTTTTTCATTTGGCTGGTGATAGTTCATTTGGGCATTTTAGGTTCAACAAGTAGAACACTATGTCTTTATACCAGCGTGACAATATGAAATTTTCCTCGACCTTACCTGGATCTATTTGGTCATCCGTCTCGTGCAGGTGTGTGTCTCTGTCTTCTTCGTGCAGGCAATTAATGTCAAGAGCTCTAAAATTTGACTCGGCCAAGAGTTTGGCCAGACCCTGCCCTTTTATCAATTTAGTCGGCTTGACTTCCAGATTGAACTCTTGTATTTTAGCGAGCCATCGCCCTCTTTTTCCATCACTGTCTGGTTGTACCAATGTCTTTTACAGAACTGGTGGGCACATACGCGATTATTTTTTAATGTAGCACATAGGTTCTAAATGCCTTCAATGCTTTTACCATTGTGTATGCTTGTTTTTCCATTATGTCATATTTTAGTTCTGCATCTCTCAGGCTTTTGCTAAAAAACGCTATCAGTTGTTCGAACCCCTCTTCATTTTTCTGCAAGAGTACCGCGGCGATGGTATGTTCAGAAGCAAAAGAGAAGATGAGAAAATCCTTCAGATAATCCGGAATTGCTAACACAGGTGCCTCGCTTATAACTTTTTTAATATGCGTGAAAGATGCCCTGGCCTTGGTGGTCCAATTTACCCCGATGTCCTTCTTCAACATTCCTGTGATCAGTTTGACAATCTTAGTGAAATTGGGAATGAACCTTCGTATAAAATTTATCTTTTCTAAGAATGATTGAATTTCTTTTATATTTCTCGGGATAGTGATAGTATCTATCGCTTCAATCCTCTTAGGATCAATCCTGATTCCTTCCTTAGATACGACATGGCCTAGAAGCTTATCTTCCTGCATAGCGAAATGTGATTTCTTTGGGTTCGGGGATAGGCCAAACCTGCGACACTTTTCGAAAGTTTGTTTTAGATGCATCAAATGTTCTTCATCAGTTTTAGACAAAATCGTCAGGTCGTCGAGGTAAATAACTACGAACTTGTCCCTTTCTCCCACGAAAGAGATGTCCATAGCTCACTAGAAAGTGGCCCCTGCATTCATCAAACCAAAAGGCATTTTGTCATACATGAAAGTACCCGAGGGCGTGGTGAAAGCAGTTTTTTCCCTGTCTTGTTCATTCATAGTGATCTGATTATAACCAGAGAAACCATCTATCATTGACATTCGATTAGATCCAACAACCTTTTCTAAAATATGGTCCATCTTGGGCAGTGGGTAATTATCTTTGAGAGACGACTTGTTTAAGTTTCGGAAAT
Source organism: Picea glauca (assembly GCA_000966675.3). Classification (NCBI taxonomy): domain Eukaryota; kingdom Viridiplantae; phylum Streptophyta; class Pinopsida; order Pinales; family Pinaceae; genus Picea; species Picea glauca. The sequence goes on along the minus strand of JZKD02S0078562.1, from coordinate 18,488 downwards.
CCACACACAGTTTGATTTCCCCGTTCTTTTTTTTGACTGGAAATAGGTTAGCTACCCAGTGTGAGTATCTCAGAGGTATGATTATTTTCGTGTCCAAGATTTTTTTAGCTTCCTTTTCTATCACGGGTAACAGAATGGGGTTAATTTTCCTAAGATTTTTCCTAAACGGTTTGACCCCAGGCTTCAAAGGTATCTTGTGATCAATAATGGAAGTGTCATATGTTTTTAATTCATCATAGGACTAGGTGAAAACATCTTTATATTGTCTGAGTAAGTCTTTGTACTTCACTTTTTCTTTGGGAGGGAGGAATTTCGATATTTTTACCATCCGGGGTTCTTTTTCTATCCATATATCACTGTCCTCCACCTCTTCTGGCTGGGGCTGCAAAGTGGACTTTACAGGTACATCGTTCTGATCAAAAAGTCTTCCCAAAGGAATAAATCCTTTGGGAATCTGATTACTTTTAAGGACCAGCATACGATGATCCGCAATTTTTTCTTGGAAGACTTCAGGTTCCTCTCCTTCTTGCATGATCCACATGGAGTCATTCTGATTTTCTTGGTCAGTGTGAGTTTCTGAGAATTTGCCTACTGCTGTAAGGAACTTATTAATCTATTCATCATCTTATAAGACTTGCCAGTGTCGGATATTGTCTGGTATGGAAGGTTTGTATTTGATTTCAATGTGATACTTCAGTTTGAAGGTCGTGGGAGGAGAGAAGGTTGAAGCTGCCTTTGCCAATGCATCAACATGTAGATTCTCTGCGCGAGGGATAAAATGGATACTTACAGATGAGAAAAAAAATTCCATGAGATCCCAAGCACAATTTCTATACGCTCTTAGTCTGGGGTGCCTGGCCAGGTACTGTCAGTTTACTTGTTTTACTATCAATTCTGCATCACCATAGACCTCCAAGTTTTTTATATTTATCTTTTTGGCAACTTCTAATCCTAAGATCAATGATTCATACTCGCAAACGTTATTAGTGTAATCTATGTCCCACTACAAATGATAGGAGAAAGGGACAATGAACTTACCTTCAGGTGCCACCAAAAGTACTCCAGCACCTGCCCCTTCAGAAGACGAAGCACCGTCAAAATACATTTTCCAGACACCAGTATTACACGGATCTTATGTCATAGCATTTGAATCTTCTTTCTTTGTATATATTTCCTCCAGGCAACCATCCATACCATCATCAAAAGACAAGATGCAATTTTCCAGATCTTGGTCTGCAATGTAAATAGGGAAGTTGTGCGGGTTTTGAGGGTCACTCACCGTATATGCTAATCTTGTTTCTCTGTATAAACGAGTGAACTGACCACTGAACACAAGGATTATGGCATAAGTCATGTCTAACTGAAGAGAACCCCCCAACTTGCCCCCCCATGACCTAGACAACAACATGCCATACTTAGGGGGAATATCGACGATAACCACACCGATCAGGATACTCTTAACCGGGACCTGCGCCAGGGTAACTACCGGATCCTTTATCATCCCCATCCATTTAACCTTCCTCGAGTCAAAAGAGTACAGATTTCCATAAGGTATTCTAATCTGTAGACCCAACTTCTCCATTATAATTTTGGGCATAACATTATGGGAAGCTCCGGAGTCTAACATACAATTATGCAACAACTGGTCATATACATTCAGGGTGATATAAAAGGGAGCAATTTTGTCTTTGGACCCTTCAAAATGGGGACCAAAAGTGATGTTAGGTCTATCATCCTCCAAGTTTATAACATCAGACTGGATTTCTAGCTCGGAGACACTTATCATTTTCGTAATTTGTTTGCGATAACAGGGGTTTTTCGCTAATTCCACCAAAGAGATTGGTATCTTAATTTTGTTTAACTCATTTTCAAAATTGAAATCTCCGCTTACTCTGTCTGTTTCTCCGATTGAGACTTCCGAATTCTTTCTATCTGACTTATTTGTCTGGACATCTTTATCGTTCATGGTCCTAGTTGAAGACGTATCTTTGTTTACGGGTTCGATTGGTTGTGTTTGAGTTCCAACCTTTTCTACCTCGGGCTCTTGAGTGCTTACTCTTCTAGTTTTTTTGTTGGGTAGTGGGGTCTCGTCCGAAGGAGGCTCATAAGCTTGGCCCCTTTGAAGGATTTTCTTGGGTTGAATCGTGGAGGTGGGCTTATTCTTAGATCTTAGATTGTACTTTGGTTGAAAATCAGCCATCATTATCTCAGTTTTTGATTGAGATTCACAGATCTCGGTGTGATCACCCTCCTCACTCTCATTTGATCGATTTGGCATATTTAGATAGTTTTCGTAGTCTTCGCGAGTCAGATATGGTTGACTACAGTCATCATCGAAGTTTGTGACATCATTATCTGAATCCTCGAAGTCTTGAAAATCGTTAGCTCCTATAAAATTTCCATTCTTCAAGGGAGCTTGTATTTTTTGATCTTCCTTTTTTATTTGTCTTTGTTGATTAGGAGGATTTTGATTTTTCCTGAAATCTTTTTTGGGGTAAGAGTCAGCCTTGGCCTGTTCGAGTTCCATCCGGGCTATTTTATTTGACAATTCTTTAATCACTCTAGCCATATTGTCCACCCTATCATCTGAGGATCTATTGGACACTGAAGGGCCAACTTGTTCTCTAAAGCACTTAGTATCTCAGTTTCCAGTCTCTACTCTATCCTTAAGTTTAACCGAAGCCATCATATTAGATTCTATCTCTGCCGCATCGTCCTGCATACGGTTTAAGGTGGCTCCCCTTCACTCTCACAAAAGTAGTGCGAAATCCAGCTCGAAAGCTCCGGCGAAGGTCACTTTGGCCGCAGGTTGAGATGGTTTGACTTTAGCTGAGATTTTATTGTACAGTTTGTTGAATCTTAGAATGAATTCCATGACTGTTTATGAGTTCTTTTTCTTCAAGGACCCCAATTTGGTTGGATAATAGAGATGGTATTTTCGCTCTCTCCATTGTCTGAGGAAAGCATCTTCCAAAGAGTCATATGACAGGATAGAGGCCGTGGGTAGGCTCAGAAACCAAGTTCATACATGACCTTCAAAAGTTTGGACAAGGAGTCCGAATATACATCCTCGTGCTCAATACCGAAAATATCTGTGAATTGATCGAAAAAATTAATATGTTTGGCTGCAGTCAGATCCCCCTCTCTCGTGAACTTCGGGAAATTTTTTATGTAATTTTCAGGAAGATCATGTAGGGAAACAGGAAATACTAAAGGAGCGTATCTGGCTGCGACTTTCACGAAAACTCTGGGAGGGGGGGCAGGCCCTTGACCTCCACCTCCTCCTAGAGGGACTCCTCCTCCACCTCCTCCTAGAGGGACTCCTCCCCCACATCCTCCAAACCCTCCTCCTCCTCCTATAATCCCTCCACCACCTCCTCCAGCAGTTGTCATCATTGTTTGTGGAAAGTTGTAAAGGGGATTTTGGAAAATTAAAAGGGAATCTTTATTTTCTTCACGAAGAGGAAAATCGGATGAGGAAAGATAAGGAACGCGAGGAGTCGGTTCCTCTGACTTGCAAGAGACGGAATCGGAAAAACCGACGGGTGTGAGAAATGAGTGTGTAACACACTCTTCAGAATTTGGTGAAGTCAAGAAATTCAACTGAAGATGAGATGGTATTTTAAAAGCCGACGAACCTTCAAGAGGGCCCTTTCCCCTGTGCACCGAGGGGATTGTTGGATGAATCTCACTCCTAATTTCAGAGTAG
>JZKD02S0078551.1:9594-25253 GCA_000966675.3 Picea glauca | reverse complement strand
GTGCTATGCCTCATGTAATGTCCTATATAAAAGGTGAGCTAACACCACCCAAGTCACTCAGTCTTCGTTTTTCACATTCAGGTTGACTACCAACAATTCTTAGTCAACTTCTTTGTTGACTCCATCCATCTCCTAGAACGAAAAATCCTTAGACTTGCAATAAGAATCCAAAATTTGGCATTGTCATCATGACTGTCAAGTCATCGCATGACCCAATGAATCTGGATAACACGCCAAGCACCAAGGAACCTCATATATCCTCTCCAACTTGGCATGTAAAGACTTCAATACCCACTTCACTGCAACAACCTATACAATGCACCTCATCAAAGGGTTAGGAAGCTCTCTTAAGCCACCTCCACGTCTGCATCCAAATCCACCTCATTACATGACATGACAAATCCAAGTAGGTCACCCCAAGATATCTTCATATTCTCCGAAACAAGGAGTCTGAAACTGCTACAATAATTCTTTGAATCTACACAACTTGAGTCAACCTCAAGTCTGTTAGTTTTCACCGTGGAAACATACTACAATTGGACCATGACGTCATTTGAATTCCCTTCAGATAACTCACTGCAACACTTAGGAAACATAAGAACTTGAAACCAACGATACCTTTCCAATTACATCCTTGGTTGCACCCGTGGTTCAAGTTTACTATTGTGGGCTTGCACTTTCCCAAGCAACTGACTCTCCACATGAACTCCCTTAAATCACCTTCTACAACTCCACAAACCTGCAAGACTTTCACTACGATGTATGGATGAGTCCATCTATCCACTTCATAAATTTTTCTAAGTCCCAAATTTTTCATGTAACTATCTAAACTCATCTTCAATGTCTTGCCATCTTCTCACCTTGACTACTTTTGCCTCAAGGCAGCATGCATACACCAACATCCACCACCTAAATGTCAAGTCATACTACCACTAATTGATTGTTGTAACTCTATGAAGATATACCTCATCTAAAGTTTGTGATCGACCCACTCACCCAACAACCCAACTCAACTGAACTTTTGTTCATGGTGATGCATGACATGAAGATGCCATGATAAAAATGTTCCCAACCAACTACCTCCTATGGAGCTCCTCTAGGTCATCTCAAATCATTCACCCAAGTACTTCAGCTTGCGGCAACCCATAATTGCTCCCCTTCACAATCATGTATGCGATCACTTCTACGGTTAGATTTACGACAAGTTGTGCGAGAAATCCTACAGTCCTCTACCTTGCCCAAGTGCTTGGTTCATTCAATGAACTCTACACTTGGTCTCTCCAATGTGTGCATAATAGGTCCAACACTGACTTCATTCACACATCAAACCAATCAAGTTAGTGACCAAATTTCCTATGCAATCAACTATGGCATGCATTTTGTGATCACCCACCCTCTCCAAGTTCTTTGTCTCACCAAAAATGCTTCTATTAGCCTATACAAGGGGTGTGCCCAGGTCAACCTTCCATCACACCTATGAACCAAGAGCTCCATCATGAGCATAATGCAAAGCTGCTATGATGAACCACTTCATCCCTCTAAAATGTTCAATAAGTATATGAACTTTCCCTCATAAATGTCTTCGCAATGAATTGTCTTCTCAATAAGTACACCCCACCACAATTGTTCTGACTACAATAGTGGTGAAGAGCCAAATATTCTCTCATACCATTGTCACGTTCTGAGAATCTGCCTAGCCAAACCTTGCAATTGTGCACCTCTTAAGTAGGTGCGATACCACGACGTTCTCTCTTGGCTACTTGGAAACACCAATGATACTTTGTTCGAACTACGCTTCTTCACCTAGAGCATACCCATACTCCATTCTAGGCTACCAATGAGTCACACTCCTACTTCAGTGAAACTCTTGTATAGTTAGACAATTGTTAACAGATTAACACTTAGTCATATAAAAGCATACATCCATGAAACGAAGAGAACACTTGTGAAACAAACAAGAGAAACACAAATATAATGCGGGTGACACAAACAGTGCCTAACACTCGACTAAGTCTTTTTTATTGCGAAATAATTATAATATGAAAACTAGAGACTTGGTTTTCAAGTGAGCAGAGTCACATGACTCATCTCACCTCACCAAGACACTCATACACATAAATTTGTCACACCAAGACTCTCTGTCACACCTGTCTTGCAACCTTTTGTGGTGCACCTCAGACGTGCCCTCAACCATAGATTTGTTGTCTCTTCTTTGCTGCAATGATTCACACAGACCATTGGTTCTCTCTCCTAGCGTGCCTCCTTAGACCTGCAACAAGACTTCCCCAAAACTTAACCAAAAATAAGGTCACCCCATCTTTGCGTACAGAATCACTTGAAGGCAACACAAGTCTTCCCATGTGGAGTGACTTGGCTCCTTAAGGGAGCTTGCCCCTCTTCGTCTAAGTATGCCTCAGAATCACAGAGGTCATCTTGCTCTCATTGTCTTCAAATCTACCTTCCTTGGTTGTGCACCTTTGTTATCTTACAGGGACTCCAAAAGTTGCCATCGTGAACCATAGCATCTTATGGGGGTGTCATGAACCTTTGTGAACCCATGTGCCCAAATGAATCGTCACGCCCCTTCACAGACTTGATCGGCCAAATGAACCTATGTGCTTGTCAACTATGGTGCCCCTTAGGACAGGTGCACCCAACCCTTAGTGTACTCTTAGATACTTAGGCAAGCCACTTCATGCATTCGCATACCAAAGCACCCACTTATCTAACTAATGTCACACTTGGATTCCAGAGCAACTCTAAATTCCATGTCCATCTAGCGAAAGACCTTACATAATCTCATTCATTCTATAATAAGTTGCACCACAGACAAAAGTTAAAACTTTATAATAAACTAGCACAACCACTCAAAACCATGGCTAATGAATGTCGAAAGGTGATGCCAAACCTTGCTCCAGCAGGTTAATGGGCGAAACCCTAAAAGCTTTGATCTGCCCCGAGCCTGCAGCAATGGCCTTCCCCCACCATACTGTTATAGTCTTCCACCTTCGAGGATCCAATATGAAACACATGGACAGCCAGAAAATGAAACGTGCCTACAACTAGAAAATGAAACGCGCAAACAGTGGAAGAAAGCCAAAAAAATGAAACGCGTGGAGAGTGGAAGAAAGCCAACAAATCTAAACGTGGTAATCCCAAAGATTAATCATTGGTAATCACAAAGATTAATCATTTAAACTTGGCAATCATATACTGCTATAGTAATTTCTTAATGTGATTAGGTAAATGTTAAAAAGTAAAACAGGTTAACTTATGCATTCAAAAATACAAGAAAGTTATGAAGAGTAAATCACATTCATTGATTTGGAAGGAAGACTAAAAATATGCCAGCATCTTCAATTTTTAGCCTACCCATTGTTAATAAGTATACGCCTTTCAAGTAATTACACAGCCCAAAAAAAAGTTAAAACAAAAAAAATTTAAAACTTGACTAAAAGTGATATTACATATTAATCTTTTTAATTTTACATCATCATCCCAGATGTATTAATTTCAAGTGATTTGAGTTACATCGCCGACATAAAAGAACAATAAAAATTAGTTTTCACTCAATGAAATAATCCTACTTCGCTTCTTATCTCCGACTCTTATCTTCGGTCGAAATTCCTGTAATCCCCCTGCCGCAGCGTCCAATGCATTCAATGAAATAATTCTTCGGTTGAAATTCCCCACTTGCATATTCTCCTCGAGAAACTCGAATCGAATCTCTACTGTTTATAGTGCTTCCCACCCACCAAATGGTAGAATTTTGGTCTATTAAGGTGGCTGCTGTCTATTCCGTCGTAGTCTTTGATGTATTATGTCTATGTCCACTTGGCTTCAGCGCTTTATCCAATGTATTTACTGAGTAGGCTAATTGCGCTTTATCCAGTATTGTTTACTGAGTAGGTTAACTGGGAGCAATCTTTTTTTCAGAGTTAGTTTTCTTATTAATTTTAGGGTGGTCTGTTTTAAAATTTTTGGTTAATTTAGAATTTTGATGAATTTTTTTAGTATTTTGATTGATTTAAAATAAGATAAATTTTTTGGAATAAAGTTTTGAAATTCATAAAACTTTGATCTATATAAAACTCAAATTACCCCTAAAAATTTTACAAAATTCAAACTCATATTTTAACTGAAAAACTAATCTCAATACAGAAAATGGCTCCCAAATTAGCCTACTCGGTTATTTAGTACACAACATGAACTACGTAATGTCAAGTCATGAACTCGTCCGGATATCTACTTAATTAATTTGCTGAAGTCATCCAGGAATATTTATGTGACGAAACTACTATCTAGAAGCTTACAGCGGTCGACCTATAGGTCAACAAATTAATTAAATATTGATATTGGAGTCCAACCATACCCCACAAAAATCCGATTCCATTGCTCGGTACTTGAAAAATTATACTATTTTGACTACAATTCAAATCACCTTTTTCTACCATGCGAATAGTACTTCTCTACAGTCTTTAGAAAAAAGAAAAAAAAATCATCAAATATTGTTTTTCCTTGTATAAATATGGGGAGATATCTGTGTGTTCCAATGCGAACAAATACAGTCAGTTATTTATATATCTATTTGTTTAGCTGGATAAATTTATAGAAAGATAGTAGATCAGATCGTCGTGGAGAAGAGGTGGTGAAGTGTTTCCCGCGCAGGAGAGATGACACTGTCCTCATTTATCCTCTTTATTCATTCAGTTTCCTCTTTATTCATTCAGTTTGAAATGACCACGCAGTAGATCTATGAGGGCAGTGTCATTTCTCTGCGCAGGAAGAATCCTATAACTCTATATAGTTCATTATTATTAGTTCAAATAAGCATTTTGAAGGAGTATCTCCAATACATTTCCTACTTCGTTGGATTATCATCGATTTTTCTGTCAACATGGAGTATTAGATTTGTTAGTTTTAGTTCTTCCTTTCAATGAATAAATGAAGTATGTGCTAGTTGTGAAGCTCCACTTCATTTTTCGCAGTAATTTAAAAGATTAAAATTTCTATTTTGTATGAATGATCAACATTTGTGATTAATGACAAATTTATAGGCCGCCCTGGTTACGATTGAGTCATCGACATTTGTGATTAACAATAACTTGAGAGGCCTGCCTGGTTACGATTGCCAACTGCAAATATCTGTTCTGTTTTTTTTTTTTATATTATGAGTGAAAGATTTTCCAGCATGATGGAGCTATTTCACGTCCCAGTGAACGACCCTGAAGAATCGCAGATGTACAACTATGACCAACAAGAAAGGGAGTAGGGTATATACTGTGAATATGCAGGTAATTGTCTCTCTCTTCTGTATTTTATTATGTCAAATTCTTACCTGTGTGTGGCTTTGATCATATAAACTAGTTGCAACTTGGGGTCATGTAAAACCCCTTTGGCTGAAATTCATCATCCAGGCAAGGCAATGATTAAGAGCTACTCCAAATGCATGAAAAGGCTCGCTATAGTTCATCTAATCACTCATAGATTAGGTGTTTTCTTAGAGCCATGCTATAGTTCATCTAATCACTCATAGATTAGGTGTTTTCTTAGAGCCATGGGATATCGAAGAAGTGTTCACATTTCTTTTGTATGGGGAGGTCACGAATTCAATCCTTGTATTTCTGGAATTATGGTTTAAGGCCTTTACCATCCACAAAATGTGAAGAAGTATTGAGGAGTTTCCCGTACTTAATTTTTCTGATAAAAGAAGATTAGATGTTTTCTTTCATTTGTTTTGATCTCATCTCTGAATGCAGTATCTGTTGTGTGTTTCCTTGCAGTGAAGAGAATGAATATGCAAGGACGAAACACAGAAAATTATTAGAAGCAGAAAGATATGGGCGCCAGTCTGCTTAAGACAGACAGCATTTTAGTCAATAATAGCATAAAATCTAGGGTACTCGGGTGATTTAGTCCAACGTTAAAAAATCAAAAGATAAGGAATGTATCATTAGTCGTGACTCGTGACTGTAGTTCTGAAAGCTCTTCCAGAGATATTCCGTTGGATGCGGGACTTCTTGTTGCATTGTTATGAAGCTAAACTTTATAAAAAGAGTGTAATGTGAATGCCAAATACAGTTATAATAAACTATTGAAGCAAAAACACTTCAAAACTCTTCTTTGATGCTTCTTGAATAAAAGGCATTTGGCTAGTTATTTGGAGAGCTTCCTCCAGGGTCCTCTGTACATATCCTACATGTTTGCTTTTTGTGCACTTGTTCTTAACTAAATTCAATTAAGGCAATGCATGTTTACTATGTTATATTTAGTTTTAGATATTTTTTTATCTTGATCTTGTATGAAGGATGGGAGCGAGCCATGCAGTTTTTGCTAACAACCCTTCATAATGAGATACGGATGTGAGAATATCTATTAAAAATAGAAGACGAATCAACTTGTTAAAAATCACTCACGTGTAGTTAAGCAGGAGGCGATTTTTTAAGTCCTTGTTTTTTTTAAGTAGGATGTTCCTTGCCCAAGATTAGTCTATGTACAACTATGACTTTTAGCGTGCCTGTCCTTTTCCTACCATCGTTTTCAAAGCTATCTGTCACCCAATCGTTTTCAAAACCCTTCAATCGTTTTCAAACCCATCTGCCACCCAATCGTTTTCAAAACCCTAAAATCGTTTTCAAACCCATCTGTCACCCAATCTTATCTTTCCGAAATGCATTATACACTTCCCCTGTCCACGCAGTGTTCCAAAATGCATTATACACTTAATCGAATTTGGTTGCATTTTTATATTAAGTTTTTAACATTTTTAACCTGAGGAGGAAGGGGCGAGTTTCTTACAGCTACATTTGTATAAACTCTTGCACAAAAACACAAAGAAACCCAATTCAAAATGGAACACAAGATATACAAGAGCTGCTGCTCTAAACTTATTTAATTCGTTGCTTCTCCAGAGAGAATTAAATACACAAAATTTGTTAATAATAGGAGTCGGATCTTCTAAGCTTTCTTCCACTAACTAGAACTTATTGAGACTCTTCTTCAACTCTTTAAACTTAAAGCTCTCCAAAAATAGCCAATACACAATTCACTGAAACTTCTCTAAATTTGCCAAATGTTTTAGCTTTTACAACACTTAGATTTTGTATATGAAAACACATATTTTGTAGATGGATTTGTAAATATGCCAGTTAGTGTTTTGATCTACAAGATTCCAAGTAGATTTCTCCATTGTTTATCATCTCTCCAATAAAATGGTATCTAGTATTAATATGTTTGATTTTATGATGAAAAACATGGTTTTTTAATAGAGCTATTCTTGAGTTGTTGTCACAATACACTGGAGTTGGTCCTTCTTGTCCTTGTAGAAGATCACCCAATATTCTACATAACCAAATCGTGTAACAAACTACTGTTGTGTCTACTACATACTCAACTTTGACTAATGAAATCATCACAATGGGATGCTTCTTGGATGCCTATGAAATGACACCGAAACCAAGATGGAACACATATCCTAACGTACTCTTCCTCTCATCATACTCCTCTCATCATACTCTTCCTCTCATCAATAGTACCTGCAAAATCATTGTGAATATATCCAATCAAAAACTCATTACTTGTGTTGGAATATAATATGTCATATCATATTGTTCTTTCTGAATTTGATTGAAGAACTTCAATACCAAGAAAATATCTCATTAACCCCAAATTAGTCATTTCAAATTCCTTTTTCATAGTTTCTTTAAACTTGTCCACTTACAGATTTCTTGTGAAGATCATAACATCAACATATAAACAAATACTCAATATTTGGCATTGCTTATTCACCTTTGTATACAATGTGGGATAATTGTTTCTTCTATTGAATCTTGTACTAATCAAATATGAATCAATCCTGCTATACCAAGCTCTTAGACCTTGCTTAATCCCATAGAGAGATTTCTTCAATCTATAAACTTTATCTTAATTTCCTTTTATTACATATCTGTGTGGTTTCTCCACATATACTTCTTCTTCCAAAATACCATTCAAGAATGTTGACTTGACATCCATTTGATAAATTTTCCTCCTGTTTTGAATTGTTATTGCTAAGATAGCTCGAACTGTATCTAACTTGGAAAATGGTGCAAAGGTCTCACCATAATCTACTCAAGGCTGTTATGAAAAACCTTTTTCTACCAATCCGGCCTTGTTCTTTTCAACTTCTCATTTCTCATTAAACTTGGTTTTGTAAACCCATTTTACACCAATGCAATCTAAATATCTTATGGTAATTCTACTAGATCCGATGTATTATTCTTCTCTATGGAATCAATTTCTTCATCCATTGCTCGGACCTTATTTTCATCTTCAACTTCAATTGTATCATCCATATATGTCTCTATACAATGGGTTTCACTTTCTTTCCCATTCGCATGCTTTGCATCTCATTTCTTCCACAATTTCATCAACAAATTTCTCTGCAATGTTCAAGACAACTATGGTCTCCATATATTGTTTATTTACTTCTGCTTCAACATGTTCTTCCTAAGCTTCTTCAATTATTTTGGCAATGTCAAACTCTTCTAGTTATTTTGTTACAATAATCACTTCATCAACAAATGCAAAGCTCTGTAACTTAGCTTGATGTTGATCGATGTTTCTCCTTGTTTCACTATATGTCATTTCAAGAATATCTCAAGCTTTTTTGGACCTGTTTGCTGCTGCAAATTTTAGAAGAATGCTATCATCTAAGCCTTGTTGAATGAGAAACAATGTTGTTGCATCATCCTTTTTATTTTCTATGAGATGATCCTTTTAATATTGAATTATGATCTCATACGCTAACTGATTGGTTCTTCAAACCCTGTCAACACAATATCCCATAAATCTTTTGTACATAGTCTCGTTTTCATCTTAATAACCCCAAAATCATAATTTTTACCTAAAAACTAAGAAGTGATGGTAGATAAAAATCGCTTCACAAATCCATACTCACCACAAAATGTCAATATCAAATTCACCACACAATGTAAAAAAAAAATCTAACAATCCTCTTTTAAAAATTAGAGTAATAATCTCACCACCCACCTTTGAAAATATTAAAATAGAAATAATGAAAGCTATGACGGCCTCTAAAAATTTTAAAATTAAAGTCACTAAAAGTACTCCGCGATTTCCCTTCTCATAGAATATTAGAAAACAGAACTTTCCTTTTAATTTAATATGTCGATCGCCTTGAATTCTATCCACCGTAAATAAAAGAAAAAAGAAAAAAAAAGGCAAAGACAAAACCAAATGGCTCTCGACTCCACTACCTCATAATCGGTGACTTACATATGATGCTTACATAGTGCATATGGATCCATATATATCTTCACAGATTGATAATGGGCATCACTATGTGCTACAATTGTTTCAATATACAAAATGTAAAAGTTCATATCATCACTATATAGTTAATAACTAGTTCTATAAGACCAAAGTGTGAATCTATCAATTGAACCAAAAGTATCTATCTGCATGAATGAATGCTCCTTGAAAATGTTTCTCAAAATATAACCATCTAATAGTACAGTTCAAGGTATTTTTGGATAGTTGATCAGCAACAGTGTTAAAGATTCTGTGAACATGCATAAATTTGAGCCCTTCGAAACTGTTTTTTAACCTCCAGATTTTATCTTTCCATGGACTGAGATAAAGTAGATTCAGGTTTTCCTTCCCTTTTATCCAATCTATCGCCACCTTCGAATACTTAGAAACCATTATCCTGTTTATAGATAGGCTAGTTGCAAAGTGTAAAAGGCCTCATAGACCCAATATTTTTTCTTTCGTATTGCTTCCTTCACCACCAACAAAGTGAGCTTTGTAGAAATGATCATTGATAAGTTTAAGAAATAAACAAATACCACCTTATACCTCCATCAACAACACCATCAAAGAACCCAATAGGCGAATCATCAAAATAGACTAGACTGAGTATGAAGTCTAGCTTATCCCTTTCACAGTCTCCTTGGAATTCTTGAATTGAAAGTAGGATTTTTGTGGCAATTATTGAATATTATATATTCCAATTCTCAAATCAAATTTGATTCCTATATTTTCGAATTCCCCATATCACTAGAAATGGAATATGACTCAACTTAGGATAGTTAATGAACCAATCTAAAATATTTTCTTCTAAAACAAGATCTCCCCAAGAATGTGGAATCTTCAGGAACAAAAGTATATCTTTCCAAATAGTTTTTGAAACAACACAATGCACGAATAGATGAGAGGTCGTCTCTTCAACATTGAGGCATAGACTACATGTTGAAGGTTTGGTCCTTCCCCTTCTTTTGTAGTTAGCACCTGTAAGAATAATGTCCATCAAACATAGCCACATGAAACAAATAATTTTTCCTAGGACATTAACTTTCCAAATAGCCTTATATCACCATCTATTATCCTCCAAAAAATTAGAAAAAATTATGGACTGATAAGATAATTTAGCAGTGACAGAGCCCTCCACCCTATTCCAAGACCAAACAAGTTTATCACTGTAATTATTAAAAGAGATACCACTGATCCGCACAATAATAAGGAAATTATCCCATTATGTAGCCAACTCACCCAAAATCTTAAGTCGATTGGTAGCAATCCAACAATTATTATTTCCTGATGCATAAGGATAAGTCGCTCGTGCTAAAGTGAAATTATGCACATTTTTAAGATGTTTGATTAACCGGCCATATCGAGTACACAATGCATTACCTCTAATGAAAGGATCCATGCCAAGAATGACCTGCTTACCACTACCTACAAACCAGGTCAACCATATTTTAATAAGAGGCAGAGAATTCATGAAACTATTCCAAATGATAGAGGCAACCGATAATTTACTTTAATTTTTCTATATCTAAGAAGTCAAGTTGATTCCTTTGAGGTATTTCTTTTTTAACACCGAAGTCCATAGTCCTTCTCCGAAAAGACCCCTCCAACAAGGCTTGACAGCTAAAGAAAAAGAAAACCAATTAAGATTATGAATAACCCATCACCATTTTCCTTTGGCATAACAATCTTTTGTCATTTGGATAAGTGGAAGCCGGGTGATTTTCTAGCACCTCTCCAAATGAAGTTTGTAATGAGTTGTCCAATCATATGTAGGATGGAGGATGGAATTTTAACAAGACTTAGCCAATACACAGGGAGGCTTTGCAATACTGATTTTTCTAAGAGAAGCCTACCGCCTAAGGAGAGCCAATGAAAGGACCAATTCCCTATTCTCTTTTCAATTTTTTGAATCATCCAATTCCAATCAACCACTCTGCAATTATTAGGCTTAAGAAAGAAGCCAAGGTACTTCATACCATCATCTATACTCATAAACTGGATATTAAAAGAAGACCACGGTTTTACCTCGAGACTTGATCAATATTCTGAGCTAAGAAGCATGAATTTTGACAACTAACCTCCATACATGAAGCTTTGTAGAATTTTGTTCAAATATATTGAAATTCCATAGAGACCTCGAAACCCGCGTCTCCTAAGATGAGCACATTGTCGACAAAAAGAAGATGAGAAATGAAAGTATCAACAACAACTTTAATTCCTTTGAATGAACCTGCTTCCACAACCTTTTTTATTTGTCTACTCAGGCATTGAACCACCATAAGGAAAAACAAGGGTGAAATAGGACACCACTGCCTCAAACGTCAATAGTTATTGAAAATGTTTGTAGGGGAACCATTAATCAATACTTCAATACTGACATTAGTTACACAATCCATAATCATTCGTGTAACCTCCCATTTTAGACCGATTTGAATGAGTAACAACCGCAAAAATTGCCAACTCTGTTTTTCATATGCCTTATTTAAGTCCAAATCAAGAATAATTGAACTTAACTTCTTAGACTTTGTGGTGTGAAAACATTCCTAGGATATTCCCACGATCAAAAATCAATCTATCTTTAAGAAATCCAAGGAAATACTTGTAGCCAGTTTTTCTTTCATAAGGGAGGATAATGTATTGGATATCACTTTATAGACAAAGTTAAAAAGGGCTATGGTCCCGAAATCATGGAAGGAATCTAGCTTTATCACCTTAAGAATAAGGGCGAAAAAAGTTGCATTGAGTGCATTTGAAATATGACCTGAAACTTTGGAATCCTCAACAACCTTATGAAGATCAACCCCCATAATGTCAAAGAAAGTATGAAAAAGTTCTTGTGTCCACCCATTCGGGCCCTGATCCGGATTATTTTCAGCACGAAATGAGATCAGAGATTTAATAAAGAAATGCACAGAGATATCGCAGATATTCAATAATATAACAGAAATGTATTGGAGATGCAACCATAAACACAGATATACAGTAATACACAATTTCTATTAATGAAAGAAATGTACAGAGACTGTAAAAATACAAAGTGAAAGATCTGCTAGAATGGTGGCAGCTTATCTTTGAGAAGAGATGTGACAGCTACTCGCATTCGCAAGAAGATGATTACAATGAGGCTCAAAAGGCTTTTTTACAATAGACAAGAATGCAAAAAGTCCTAGACATCCAAAAACCTAACCCTAGGAGATGAAGCGCCAAAAGTCATGTGGGCCCCATTTGGGTAAGTTAGTACATCAACTTCCCGGGGTCATAACTTTTGCATACGATCTCCGTTTTAGGCGTGTGATAGCTCGTTGGAAGGGTATCATTGAGGAGATTCATTTTGGGGGCTCAATTATGCCTTTGACTATCATTGAGAACCTCGATCTAGAAAAACCTTCATTTAGGCCCTCAAAATGGCCCCAAAAGTTAAAACCTTCTAAAAATAGTAAATTGCCAAAATTTTCAGAAACATGTTTTGAGCCAGTTGGAAAAGGTGGGTGGCCACCGATATCCACCTGGATCAGGCCCAAACTTTTTTCTATAGGCATTTTACTGACAATATCCTCAATTTCCTCTAAGATGACTCACTTCCCTATATCATTGCTCTCATCATCATTGCAGAATCTGGGCACACCTTTTAGAATATTTAACTAATTACGCATGTCCTCTGCCTCTAGAGTGTTGTAATGGGATTGGAAATTCTTAAAGGAAGTCTCCTTAATCTCCTTATCGGTGTATTTGATACTTCCATCCTCATTTGATATATCCCAAATTGTATTTTGACTTCTTATTTGAGATACAAATTTATGGAAGAATATTGTATTCTTGTCACCCTTGTTCAACCAAATTGCTTTACTTTTGAGCCTCCATGTAGATTCTTCAATTGCAAGAATTTTATCCTTCCTTTGTTTTATCTCCTTGAAGAGATTGAGTTCATCCTGCTCAAACACTTGCGACAAACATTTTATAAAGAGCTCTGACAATTTTTTATCAATTTGTAGAAGATCTGAATGTAGCTGCTTCTTTTTGTTTGACTACCACTCAACCACCACTTTTTTTAACTTCCTCAACTTTACTCACAATAGGAGAGTAGGTGAAATATCCATCCATTTTTCCATAGAGATCCAAGTAGTCATGATAAGGGAAGTAAATTCCATATCAAATAACCAGGTACTAGTCCTGATAAGGGAAGTAAATTCCATATCAAATAACGAGGCACTGTTGAATTTGAAGGGTGGAGAATATTCCATTTGTAGACATATCAGATTATGATCCCAAATATTCACTAAAATTTTAATGTTGTTTATCTTTTGAGAAGCATTTCATACCACCATAAAAGAAGAAGTGAATACCATTTCCTACGGTTAAATTTTTATCAAAAGTAAATGCAATTTTTCTTATCAAAATGGGGTGTGCTCTTTGAATGTATAGTATTTGTCAAACACACTCAATGTTTTTGAATTAGTGGGTCATCACTTTAGTGTTCATTGAAATCCTTTTGAAGTAATCGACATTGAAATCCTTTGTGAACATTGGAAAAACATGTTGGAATCTTCTTGAAGACATGATCTTGATTCAACTACTTTGCTAGATAATTGGATGGAAATCCCATATTTCTTTTAAAAATATTTGAATATGTTTTAGAAAATGAAAATTTTGAATTTGAACAATTCGATTTATGATATTGAAAACATAAAATGAAATATGCAAAGTATCTATTTTTTATATCAATAAACACAAAACAAAGATGGAACTTGGAGCAAGGACAAAGATTTGTAACACCGTATGCTAACAACCACATGAATTTGATAATGGAAGCTAGTTTTTTTTGGCTACCTAAATATGCATGACAAGTCATATAATACTCATCATGCAATAACTGTATGGAAGCTAGCCTATTTGGCTACCCAAACTTGCATGACAGGGCATAGAATAATTGTGCAATCAATGTAGATCCTATTTCTATTACCTTCTCCAAAGACAATATATTGAGGAATTTGCATGAAAAATAATAAAATAATTTATTGAAATAAACAATATATGTAAATGGATTGATATGTGAATGGGTTGCAGGTAAGCGCAAGCTGTAACAAGTTAGCTATGTATGAGGTGGACTATGTATGATGATGATCTATATAGAATTCAAGAGAGTGATGAAATGCTAATAAAACTCATATAAAATACTACAATTGGTGGGTGGTAAGTTATAATAACTTTTTCAACCTCTTTTGCAACATCCCATATACATTTTGAAAAATATACAAACTATCATGTAAGATGTTCAAATAAAAACTTTAATGGTCAAGTATATAGACTCACGATAAAATGCCAACATTTTGACATCAATTTTCAATCTTGTGTCAAACTCTCTCACTCGATATTTTGAGAATCACCTCGATCAAATTTTTCTACAAGGGGTGAATTTAGGATACCCTTTTTTCGCAATATTTTGATACAAAGCAACAACGACTACTTATGTAGTCAATGAGAATCATTTATACCCATAAAGGTGGAGAAAACTTACATTTGTACGTCATATTAAAGGGACAAATGAGATCATTTCTCCTGTTATAGGAAATATGTCCATGTGAATGCACCAATGACATCGTTAATCCCATCCAAAAAAATCTTCGTGTAGGTATAAAGCCTCCAGCCATGCGCTTGTAACTATCACTAGATAATCTACCTAGGCTTCAATGGTCTAGGTAACTATCACTTCTAGAATATTTTGTTAGAAATGTTGAAAATGTGGCACTTAACAAACCACACAATTATTCCCTCCCTTCCTCTCCTAAGGCCTAACTCCACCAGCTTCTTCTCGCATCCTATAGATTAGCCACAACCGTCACAAAAAACCTACCGTGACAAAAAACCTTGATGTAAGAAAGAAACAACCAAGGGAAGAGATTCGAGGCTAATTTCACACTAGATATGATCAAAAACACTTGAAAAAAGGTTCTACCACACTAAAGTGAAAAACCTAAAATTTTAGTGGAATTGAAGATTCGAGTGAAGCAACCACAAAGGACCCTAACAAAGGGATAAAATAAATAACAAGTAACCAAAGTGACCCTTAACCTAACTGTGTTCATGGGACTCTTGGCAAAGGGAGGTTTGGAGATCTAGAGAAAGATATTTGACGCTTTCATGTTTACCATGTTTCATGTTCTCTGAATATCACTCACCAAAACTAGACAAAATTATGATTCTTTGCTTCTGATTCCATACAAGTTCCAGGATTAATTAAGATAATATTTTGTATTATCTTAATATCATATTAAGAGAAAATAATGGAGAGTAGACATTGTGTTATTCACACACAAACTCATCTTCATTTTTTTTATTCATTGATACAT
>JZKD02S0078550.1:325913-346928 GCA_000966675.3 Picea glauca | reverse complement strand
ATTGTATCTTCCATCTAGTTGTAGCCAGAAAAACCAGGGTGGTAGGGTGGTGAAAGGGAGAACCATTGTTCTCTGCTATACAGGTTGGTGCTTGTGTGACTAGAAGTTGGTGCTGTAACACTCAGGGAGTTGGTTCTTCCTTCTAGTGGGTGCTAGAGAAACCAAAGAATTTGTGCCCTTAGCAAGTTGTAGCTTGTTAAAGAAGAGGTTGTAGCCTCATTTTGAGTTGGTGTTCAAAGAAAGATGATGTACAAAAATTAAAGGACTGTCTATCATTCGAAGAAGAGGTTTTCTCCCTTTATGGGTTTCCTCATGAATATCTGTCTCTTAAACCCCCCCCCCGCCCTCTCAGTTTTCTTAGTATTTCCAACACAAGCACTAATTAAAATTTATCTAGTAACTTTTCTAGGGATCTTCATACCCATCTTAGCTTAGGTGTAGATATTTGGAATAGGATTGTGAGAATAACTTTCCAAAGCTTCTAAACACACATAAAGCTTTGATTTAGGGAGTGAAATCCAATTGCTATATCACTGACTTTAGGAAGCCCTTCTAACACAAGAGTCAAGCACGAGGTCGCATTGGGGCCAATAGAGTAATCAACCCTGATTTGTTGGTATTAGTGTCGACTGTCGATTGTCCCCCCTATGCTTTGGTATAATAGGTGTTACCATAGAGGCCATAATATTTTATACTTCCTACCCAAGGTGACCACACAAGGAAGGTGGTGTTGTACCTGGGATTGACGTTGGCTATAATCATTTGGAATCCTTGGAGGTTTTCCCACTACTCGGTGAGGTAAATTGCACTAGGGAGTTAGTTCGTTAAGCAGGTTGTTAACGTAAATTTCCCACTTGCCGAAACTCAACCCCTTCATGCATTGATCCTAAGATGTTGGAATCCATCACCAACTAGCGCTTCTTTGTGAGAAGGTTTGTTTGCATGCTTGACTCCTAGATTAATTAGCCTATGCTAGATAATACAAGTGTGAAAGAGTAACACTATGGTAATCATTATGAGCTTACTGTGATACCAACAAGATACTAGTAATGAAGTAGAACCATTTTACTAATTAGTTTTACAACTTGATAGAACAATGCTTATGCATATCCAATTTCATAGACTATTCAGAAATATTGATTAAAGAATAGAGCATTTTAACTATAATTTTAGAGTAATTCAACCTTTCGATTTATCTTTTCTTTCAAAGAGTTCTAGTATTAATGAGAATCATTTGTGTGTGCTTAATGACTATCATTTTTTCTAACCTTCTATAAATTACATAGAGCATTATTGTTTCATAGTTTCCTACTAGCTTCCATTAATTTTTACATGTAAAGAGTTCAACCTCTCTATTGTGATTGCACCTCTCCATTATTTTTCTACTCCCCAACCAAATTGAATTCCCGTTGTTGTCCTAAATATTCCCTGCTTCACTATAGAAACAACTTTTTTTGTGTATCTATGCACAACATATTTTGTACATGAAATATTTTGTTTTCAAGCTAATCAATGCCCCATCACTAAGTTAAGAGTGGTTAGTTTCTCATGATTCATCACTAAGTTAATGGAGTGATGTTAGTTCTATGCATTAATAACTCACCACTAAGGTAGAGGAGAGTTGTTAGTATGAGACTCGTATTATAAAGGGACCCCCCTCCTCACTTGTATTTTATTCACCCTACTATCAATATTATCAAATTTTGTTTTTTAATTTGAGTACCAAGTACATGGAGATGTCTGCATCCGTATTTTAGGATTTATAGGTGCATTCCAACCCTTGGATCAATCAATGTACTTAGTGGTCAATCAATGGAAGTAGTGGATATGTAATCTGTAGATTGCAAGTAGATCCTTATTTATTATATCTATCTACATGCATTTGGGAGCATGTCTACAAAATATAATGGTTTCTCATCTTGTGGGTTAATAGAGGCAGTGTGTCCCTCATGAAGTTCTATGTGGCTATTTTGTGGTTTTTGAATATTACTTGTGACAAGGTGAATCATGGGAGGTATGTTTGTAATTTCAATAGGAAAATAAGAAATTGTGGTTAGGTTAGTTGGACATCCTTATAATAAGAATAATGTTCTAACTTATACTTCAAACTTGCCATAACACGATATCTACTAACAAAAAAATCATAATATATTTGGTAAGAGTTGTTCCTTCTCACAAGCAAGATGTCCAAGTCCTCAATTTGGTGAGGAAAGTAATTGAAAATTGTACTCATGTCCTATGGGAGATTGATAGTGTGAATACTATATTTGTATTGTCCACCACTTGTGTGGGTTTCTTGCATTATTGGATTCACTCTTTCTATGATAATTTCCTCAACTTGAATAAGCATATCTAGTACAAATGGTCGTTCTTCATGGTCCATTTTGTTCCATATGGAAATGTGATGACATTTTTCTCTGCAATGCATCTACAACAAGCATAGTTTTAATGAAAAGTTTTGTTTGAATCCCTGGAATTAGGGGTGTTACCCCTAATTCTTGAACATATTATTTTTATGTTCTACTAACAACACATGATTGGTAGTTTCTACCATCTCTATAGAATACCAAATATCATGGTCTTACAACATCATTTATGCTTTACACTTCCATGGGATGAAGTTAGAGGGAAATTTATAAACTAGTAATAAGATAGGTACAATGAATATAAATGCATGGAAAAAAAATTCATAGTGTGAAATCTAACCATAGTGCATATTGCTTGCTGGATAAGTGAGTCGACTTAAGGTGCACCCACCTAGAGATTCATACACTTCACTAAGTTGGGAATCCACTTCATGCATGAGTGCCCCTACTAATATTGGTAATTGCACCCTCTAATTGTGCATCCAAAACTAAAGATATAAAAAAAAATAGAACTTTGAATATAGAAAAAAAAGTTCAAAAATTGGAACTAGGATGAGGATGGAATACTCACTAACAAAAAATGCACATGTGACTGAAGGTACAACCAAATAGGTACCTGTCAGATATTTCTTCATCGAGTGAGGAAAGCTTAGGAAAAATATAGGGAAATGTGACTGCATCTAGTAGATATGATACACAAACAAGGACCAGAGGTGAAAAAGTCAGAAGAAAATTTTGTAGACGCACGGAATGTTTTAATGTTGAAGGAGGATCATGCTCTTATGATGATGAGAACATAAGAGACATAGAGGTGCCACTCATGTATAAGCATCTGGTGAAACAATGGGTACCTGAGGAACTGCCTCCATTATACACTGACTTCATTGTCAACAATAGGACATATCACATTGCACCATCCTCCTTGCATGGCCTGGGGATATTTTCCATGGATGGAATAACTGTAAGATACAATACAGTAATTGAATTGATGGAATATGTTAGACCGTGCTACAATTATAATGATTGGATGTGGTTGGTCCGGTACATGCGAAGTATGCAGAGATATGCACTTGCCGAAAATTATATACAACTAATAAACAACAATAAAAATAAGGAAGCGGCTATCTATATTGATGGAAGGTCTAAAGCTTCTGGCAATATCACAGGGTTTATAAACAACACATGACCCGGGACAAAAAACAAGCAACCAAATTGCATATATGATGGATGCAAATATAATCGGGTAGTCCCGTGCGCAATAAAAAAGATAGTTCACAGGGAAGAGTTATTAGTGGATTACCACTTGAATCAAATAGAAACATCGACTAATAGTGTGTGGGTACTTATGCAAAACCTCTTTAAGCAACCTCTACTTATTGCATTATATTTTTTTTATCTTTAACATTGTCTTAAATATTTCATGGTCCCAATTTTATAATAATGTGGGAGGTTGATCGTTAAGGTTGATTTTATTTGGGTGGCAATCAGTTTTTTTGTTATCATTAACAATTTTTCAAATATTTGGGAGTTCTAATTATAATATAATGTGGTAGGATGATTGTGGAAAAGGGATAGCCACAGAACATGTAAATGATTATCAAATTCAACTTTCATTTTACGTGAATTTAATTATTTGTTTGTATAATTTATTGAAATAACATTGATTTTGTTGAAATTATATGTAGTCGGCAGGTCATGTTGATCATGGTTTCGTCGATGAGGAGGGGTTGTATTCATCCTCTGATCCGATGGTATTCATAAAAAAAAGATTATTAAAGTGAACAAGAAACTTGCTAGCTTATTACACCGTCCAGATCAAACTTTTGATGTCCTAGAAAGGATCAATCTCTTTATGTCACAACTTAAGACATATAAGATAATAACCATAATTTAAAGTGTTTTTTTCTAATGTACTCATATGTTCAATTATGAAACTCTGTTTTTTAACTTTTACATTTTCTCACGAAATTTTTTTTTTTTTTTTTTTTATAAAGAGATTTTTTGAGCCTGTTCAACCCAGTGTTGGTAGTAGTGGAATTGTAGAGATGCCACAGAGTCCTAATGCGGGATGTAATACATCTTCTAGAGTACTATTTAATTCTCCATATTCCACACCTAATTTAGATAGGATCCATGGCACACACCGTCAGACATCCACACATTAGTCAGACTCTAGAGATGGTGACAGAGATGAGGTTGATGATGTGGTTGACATGGTTGCATTTCCTGGAGCTAGACATGTGACAAGCATGGGAACCCTTCCGTGCACATTTTTTGTCAACGATAACGGACTTCCATTGAAACAAATAAGACTCCCATGTAGCTTTCATATTTTAATTGTTTCATGTTGTCCATCTCATACACAAATAATCTAGATTATTATTTTAAATTAATGATCATATATTTTTGTGTGTAGGAAACAACCATTTTTATAGGCACCTAGAGAGCAAGGCCTTGTTGAGTTTTGGGGAAACATTACGCATGAGGTGGAATTTCCAGAATTCCAACCTCATAAAATAACTTATGGATCATCTTGAAGGCCTCTTTGGAGTAGACACGTTCAATAAAAAAATGGTCACTTATACAATGAGTGAATATTTAAAATATACATGATATGTTTATAGACAAAGCTTGGTAGGAAACCCTAGGTATGAGCGTCCTCCCTCAATTCTAGAGAGGGAGTGGAAGGTGATCATTGATGATGCAAAAGAAAAGATATTGAAAAAATCAGGAGAAAAAATAAATGGTACCCTAAGGTAAATTACAATATTTTTATTTCAATACCAGCTTTAATTTTCTTTAGATCTAAATAAAAGTGTGGTTATATATAACATACTTGAAAATTTTGATGATAGGTTGCTTGACACTTTGAAGGCAACCAAAGCAAGGATTTACAAACATGGCCAACATAAGCTAGGCTAGGGCGACTACTCGAGGTTACAGTCACGAATCATAAGTACCCAAACATATTAAGAATAGTATTTGTATCGCCTTACAACTTTCAGGTAATTTCAGCCAAAAACATTAAAAAAACATACTCTTATGCAATGCAGGGCRACGACTTCGAAACTGAAACCATGGAGGAAGACCTCCAACTTGGTTACATGTATAGCTATAAAGTCRTGGTTGATCATAGGAAAAGCATGGTGCAGACCCTGAGATCCAGTTTGYGGGATAAGGTAAATAAAAATTAGTCCACCTTTAATAYGCAAATGTTCGATACCCTCCATAACTTTAATGTCTTACTTTGTTTTAATTAGGGGAGAAACACTATCAACGAAACCATTAGTATTGGACAACAAAGCATTGATAGTGAAACGCRTCCARAAGATCATGGTTCTCCCCAGCAGCCCCATCCCACTAGGGTGTAGTCCCACGATGTTCCTATGACTGAAACCCATGATGGTAAAATGGTTGTATATTAATCATATACTTAATAATTYYGTACTTATAAATTTTGTACTTATAATTGTTATTACTTATACATTTACAGTTTTGTCCTTATAAATTTTGTGATTTCAATGGCAGAGAATGGCRTAGTTGAGCCTCCTCAACCCGAAGATCAGGTGAACAAGGCAGCCATTCCAATGGTGCTAACTAGTGGACCARGTAAACAATTACATTGCAGAGTTTTTTTTTTAATATTAATGAACTACTTCAATGATATTTAAAAATTGGCCATATAAATTTAATATTATTTGTTTTTGTAGGTGATGGCCCCTCACAGCAGCCTCCACGTCATGGGTACGAGACCAGACGTGCTTGGCATGAAAGGACTGAAGCAACATCAGTTGTTGAAGAGCACCCAGTACACAAAGACATGGAGATGGATGAATTACTTAAGAACTGGAAAATACAAAAGAAGACTAAAAGAAATCGATGATGTGTAATAATTTTATAAGACATTTAGATGTACATTATATAGCTGAACATGTAATGATGCATATAATGCATTGACAGTATGGGTACTTTTTCATTTGATAATATATACAAGGCTATTTCTATGGCTTGTAGATATCCGTGAATGTAATTTCATTATACACTTAATGACAATTCTAGCTTCTCTTAGTCTTGGTATATATTGATTCAATACTCCTTGGTTCTATTGGCCTTGACATACAATTTTTGAATCAATTTGTGTCTCCATGGATATCATCTTAGTGATTTGAAGGCATTGGTAAACGTGAAATTTAAGAGGTTGAATTGATCAAGTTTGGATTTAAATTTTACATGCTTGTTTTTATGAGACCGCCTTGTTTGTGGGTTTCAAGAGTTCCAAACTTATGTCATCTTATTCATTTGAATATGTACATAGTATCGATAAGGACACTGAAATAATGATATATTTTTTATGATTAATGTGTATCAAAGATTTTAATGGTGGGAACGCAAATGGCCTAAGAGTGCAACTTGTAGCCTAATGGGTCAAATAATCTCCCTATTAAAAATGGCACCTTACTAATAATAACAATAATAAATTAATAGTGCATTTATTATGTCAACCCAAGGATCTAAGATCTTGGGAGATGATGTGCATTGTTTGTGTGGGATTTAGATTTAGATTTTCTTCTTTAGATTTATTTCATCGTGCTTGCGACGAATAGTATAGATAGTTGCACCATTGATAAGTATCACATTCTACCTCAAATTTGTCGATGTCCTTCATGCCTTTCCAAAAGAAAGAATGCTTAATCCTATCATATGTTTTCTGAAAGCCAAAATGAACCACCATAGAAGAGGAGTGTAATTCAAATAACACTTTGGATTTAAATGAGGAATTACAGACTAGATAAATATGCCCTGTATATATATCTCATCATTATTTACACCACAATCACATAGAAATCCATAAAACGGTGACACATTATTTACTTTGGAAACCCAAATGGGAAAAACAACATTTAATTGACTTTGATTAATCCTTTATTTCTTGATAATTTTGAAGGTTACAAATCCTTCTATCTCTTTGGCTCATTCTTAGTATTCACATGGGAATTTGGACAACATTTCCTCTTAGTCTTATCCAAAGAACCCATACAAAATAGTTGGGTATGAATTTATTGAAGGATGACAATACTAGGGGTTCAACTAGAAGGCTAGTTGTCCCCCAACTCCATAACTTACCCCAAGCCTAGCATTGGCCTTCTCCTTTGTCTTTTACAATTAATCTTTTTAGTATGGTTCTCATGTTTTTTTTTTTTTTTTATTTTTTTTTTTTTTTTTTTTTTTTTTTTTTTTATTTTTTTTTTTTTTTTTATTATTATTATTTTTATTTTTATTATTATTATTATTATTTTTATTATTATTATTTTTTTTTTTATTATTTTTATTATTTTTATATATATATATATATATATATATATATATATATATATATATATATATATATATATATATTACATTTCCTTTTCTTTTTCTCCATGCTTAAATTGGGAATACAATATTAGATCATGGGTGCGAACACTAGTTGACATAGCATGGGGCCCTTCATGCCACCAACCCCATCTCCTACATTGTCTATAGTCATGATCATTGCTTCTACAGCTAGAATTATTCATGTATTGAGCCTGACAACATCTGAACCGATAACCAACATTTTTCGTGGATCCAATTTAGATCATTTATCACTAGGGAAGGTGTTGGTGAAGGAAAGGCTAGCGATAGAAGTTGCTTAGTGTAGATGTTTTTGACATAGAATTCACCTATTGACTTGTTTAGAGGTGAATATGGTTAATTAGAATAATAAGACGAAGGGGAAACTCGATAGTTTTTACCTAATGCGAGTTGGTCAATAGTGATGATGTAGGCCTCATGGGGGAATGCATCACCAAAAAATCATAGAGATGATGACATGAATAGCATGTATGTAGTCATGGTTGAGAAGGATGTTGTAGTCTAAGGTTCTTGTCAATATTTTAAGGAAATTTCCTTCATATTCAGATGGTCACCCATCAAATTATTATTCATAGCTCGTGAATTCCCTAAAAGTGGGGTAGTCTAACATAAGGGGTAGTCTAACACTATTGGATTTATTACACTATTATCTCTACATGTGTCTATAGCTCATGTATCATTATTACTAATTGTAATTATGGCTAGCATCGTATTATTTATACTTTTATTGTATTAAAATGTGTGATTAAGGTTTACCTAGTCAAACTTGATATGTGGGCTCAATAATTCTCTTAGGGTGCCAGTTCTCGTTTTGTGGGAACCAGATCTGCAGAATGGTAATCTCTTTGTCTTTTAAGATATAACGTGAGAAGACAAGAAATACTCGGTGCCTTGTTCTTGGGCTATGGAGTCTAGGCAACAAATAGAAATTGAAAATGGATAAAGAATATGTGACAAAACAACCAAACAACAAGTGTTATCAGTCAAGGACAGATCTGATATATATGTAACAACCATATGAAATGCTCAACAAAGACACAAAAACACATCCATAAACTTCTTGCACCCACATAAGACATCAAAGATGAGATTAGAGTAAGATAGATAACCTTATATTGAATGATCAACCCCTTAAGCTATCTCCTTTAGAAGGGGCACAAGCTATCTCAATTATTATTATTTTTTTTAAATAAATATAATATCTTTGTTGGGTCATATCAGGCATACAAATTCTCTTTGATATCTCATCAAAAGTTGAAATTATTATAGTAACTTCCTTGCATTATGAAGATCATGAATAATAATGGTTTTAAGTGACAAAGTTTGAAGAAAATTCATGCTTAACCACCTTATCAAGAACGCTACTGGCCTCCTCAATGTTTATTAATTCTTGCAAATACCATCCATTAATGTTGTAAATGTTACAACATTAGGATTGTATCCCTTGGACACCATCTCGTCCAAAACATTGCAAGCTTCCTCCCACCTACCTTCTTCACTACTTCATTTTTTCTTCCTCCAATTGCATGTGAACCAAATGATTTACAACACCCATCTCTTTTAAGATTCTTCCCAATATTAGATTGTCTATATAAACCCAAATGTCAACAATAATCATTGATCCAAGGAGTTAAAAATTCATTTTGACATAAATACATTGGTATTCTATAACATTGGCACAATTTAATAGATAAACAAAACCTCCTCTTCTTGAATATGCACCCTCTCTACACAGATTAATTCATGCTAGTATCACATAATTTTCATAACTTGAAAGAGAGAGAGACCTCCATTTTTTTATTTAATTTTTATAACTTGGGACTTGAAAATAAGTCTAGTTTACTAGTAAATCAAGGTGAAGGCCTTCAAAATTTGCCGTTGTTATTGGTGATTATTTACATATAATATCTATTGTTCATGAGGAATCTAATGTCTCACTTGGATTTAATTTTAGATATTTATTATTGTTGATTGCATCACCTTAGCATGATCTTTAGTAATAATGTCAAATCTTCATAGTCATCTCGTTCAACACCCATATGGTGTCTTAGAAAGTGAAAATCTTAGTGTAAACTCCAAGACAAATAAGTGGAACAACAATTCCACACGTGACAACAAGCTTTTCCTACCATTTGTTCAAACCATTGTAGCACATCTTTGCAAAAGCCAACAATGGATATATATAGAAATGAAAAATAATCAAGCACTAATGTTTGTTTGAAGGCCATTGGACTTTGTTCTAATGCAAAAACGTTTAGTGTAGTCCTCAAAGGCCCACATAATATATGGCATGCATCCATATCAAGTATAATTTTATAACTAGATTATAACCATTGGTTGCACTGACCATAACTTGAATGTGTCATTTACACTTCAAATTATAGGCCATCGCCTCAAGAAAAAAAAATGAATACTTATTAACATCATGGCTTTCATTGCATACATAGCAGGCATTGAACATAGAAGTTTTATCTTTCCATATCATGATTATAATAGTTGTATTTGGATCACCACTGTGTTGTTTCCTTATGGACCCATGTAGCATACTCCCACTTTTTACTCAATACCAATTGTTATGTTCTTAAGCAAAGAGATGATCAAGTAACCCAAAAACAATATAGTGAGTGCTCCCATAAATTCACCCTTTCTTTCACGTGAGAGCTATTATAGAGACATTAGCATAAACATGGATGAAAATTTGGGAGAAATTGATACAACAGATGGATTACAAGTGTCATTAATAGCTCTTACAATGTAGGAGATAAAATCTAGCCCCTTTATGCCAATAGAGGCTTAGAAAGGTACTTAAACAAAATATCTTGGATTTTCTAGGAGAAAATTAATTTTCTTCATGTTAGTAACTTTGTACTTTCCAACTAAAAGAAAACATGAAGTTCCATTTCATGATATCATTAGTTTGTAATAGATGGATGGGGAAAAATTGTTCCTATATCTCTTAATGCATGATTCTGCAAAATTGGTCCTTTTTTGTGACCTATTAGATTTCCTATGATTCCAAAAACCTTAGTATCTCTACCCAATTTTTTTATCTTGTATTTGGTTATTAGATCCATCAATACTAGTTGACCTGAAGTTGATTCCTTCCCTACTCCCAAGGAGCCAAATGTAATATATCCACCAAAATTTGAGCAAAGAATCCAACTTATTATCTGTCCAGTAGAAATCATCGATTCAATAATGGAAACTTGAGAGTGAGAAAACATTTGAAAACCCCAAGCCACATTGGTAACATTAGTGGAAGTTGTTGTAAATTTTACAATGTTGGTTCCTATGKATTGTAATCATGCAACAATGTGACCAAGTTTTTTAATTGATGAAGTACTTTGAAATTATGATTTGAAACTATGATCACAAATTCTTGATTTCTTGTCATGCATGATTTTTATGAAAACATTTTCCACCTGGAGCTCCACATCAACATAGTCGACATCCAATTCCATAACCAGATAAAGTACATCAAGATGTGTGGATTCATCACCTTCTTACTCACCTCCCACCCATTTTTTTTTATAAGTAATGGGGATGGGTAATGGTCTTTCTTTTAGCAGAATTACTAAATCAGAATTTGGATTGAAGTTATTTAAAAAATTGATTCTGACATCAACAATGTATGTGCCATCAACTTTTAATTATTGCATTTTATTTAGTGTCTCTTCCACCGAATGTAATATGCTAAGGCAACAAATAAGACATCCTTTATTTTGAGCCATTATTGTTTTATGGATTGGATGTATTTGAATTGAAAGTGTATAATGGGATGTATTTTAAGACATAATGAGTATATTTCCCATCCAAATAACCCATTTCCCAATGAATCCTTCTCTGTGTTGTATTATATTTTATACAAATATTTATAATTAGCATTCAACGTTTGAGGTTTGGTGACACCGGGAGGGGACTTTTGAAACAAATATCAAATGTCACTCATGGTTATTCAACTATGTTGCAAGATAAATAACTAGGGTTCAAGGACATTAATTATTATTATTTTTTTAAATAAATACATGTCATCGCAATAGTGACTAAACGTTGCGACGAACTGTATAACCTTCACCGCAAGAGCAACGAATAGTATATATTCTTGCGATGAATTATCTATACTATCGACAAACCTTTTTCGTCGATAGTATAGATAATCCGTCGCAAGAATCTATACTATTTGTCACACGACTGATGAACTAGGGTATCGTCGCTCTTGCGATGATATCCCTTCTCTTTCTCTCTTGTGATGATAGTGCTAGTTCGTTTCTCTGGAAATGATAACCCTAGTTCATCACTCTGGCGACGACATACCTATTTTTTCATTCTTGTGATGACCACTATTGGTCATCTTTGTTGCAACGACCACCGTTGGTCGTCTCACTTGTGACCAATTCCTTGGGTCATCACTCTTGCGACGATATCCCTTCTTTGTCTCTCTTGCGAAGATAACGCTAGTTCATATCTCTTGCGACGATAACCCTAGTTCATGGCTCTGGCAATGACGTAACTATTTTTTCGTTCTTGCGATGACCATTGTTGGTCATTTTTATTGTGACGAACACCGTTGGTCATCTTGCTTGTGAGAAATTCCTTGGTTCATCGCTCTTGCGATGTTTTCTTAGGTTCTTCGTACTTTCCATGAAACATGAAGCGACGTTTGGGAGACCCAAGATTCATCACAATATCCACAACATAACATCACAAGAGCGTCGAAAGAGTCATTGCAAAATGGCCCAAATTTACTAGTGCCTCATGGTAATGGATTAGCAAAGTCCTCCAACAAGAGCTTAGTGAAGATCATCAAAATGTTGTTGGAAGACAATAAAAGGTCATGGGATTCTGAGTTGAATTTTTCTCCCTGGGAAGAAAGAGTAACAACTAAGAGGTCAATTGGTACCACACCATTCCAATTGGTTTATGGAACAAAAGTTGTTTTCTCTGCACAATTAGCTTTACCCATGGAAACATTTATTCAGTATCAAGAAGAAGAACTAGATGACATGGTTAGAAGGATGCATCAATTCATGGAAGTGAAACAAACTACAGAACAATTGTTTGACAGAGCACATAGTCATCAGCAAAATATTAAAGAGGTCTTTGACAAGAAGGTAAAGAAATAATATTTTCAACTTGGAGACCTGGTGATAAACTGGGATGCTTAAATGAAGGATAAAGGAAAGCATGGTAAGTTTGAACCTCTATGGGTTGGCCCTTTTAAGATTTATAAAGTCTTGCACATTAACACTTTTAAGCTGCAGAACTTAGAGGATGTTGAAATTTATGGTGGCCTAGTTAATGGGCAATTTCTCAAAAAATAGTTTTACTAAAGCCATGGGTGGATTTATTCAATTGTAAATACTGGTATGTTTAGTTATTTTTTTCTTTTATAATAATGACTCCATGCCCAATGTAATAACAACTAGTCTATGTAAGATGATTTAACTTGCAGGAAGGAGAACAACTGTTGAAAATCATAATCATATTCAACTGATAGATAAGCCACTAGAATTGAAAATGTTATTGGAGCCTCACAAGGAGGTATCAACCCCCAGTAGGAGCCAATATTTTAACACATAGGATGTATAGGAGTCATGGTTTTCTCCCATCTTTTAAAATTTTGTTTGTCTAGTTTCATAAGGACTCTTTTGGTCTTTGTCGGTCATGTGTTTTTTCCTTCTTATAAGACTTTTGTTTAAACTTTTAGGCTTAAGTCATAGATTCATGTTATCAAAGTATTGAGTCATATTTCATGTCTATAAATCATGACTTTGATTTTCCCAAGGTCTAGAAAGCTTATCAAAGTAAAATTACAATAGTCTTGATGTCATGATGGTGTTTGTAATCATTTGTAAAGACGGAATGTATTGGTCGTATATGTATGTTTTGAAGGTCACCATTAAGTGTTTTTTCCAAAACAAGTGTACAAAGGTTTTAAATATCCACTTAACCATTTAAGTGTCATGTCACTTGTCAAATCACATTCGCTTTAAACTCTCCTAAAATTCTGCAAAAATTCAAAATCACCTCATGCGCTAAATCGTACATAATCACAATTTGGGAAACGTGGAACTTGGTGGATTCTCATTTTCAGTGCCTTGTCCTATCATCATCATTTCCAAAAGTATATTTGAAAAGGAAGGTTCGACCATTTTCATGTTGTTTTCATTTGCAAAGGTAGTCGTTGCAAACTGTCTATTACTGCAGACTATGTGTTGTTGCAGACTATAAGCGTTGCAATCTTTCTTGTAGTAGTTGGTGGTGAGTTAGGGTTGATGATTCAAATTTATTCACTAAGGGGTAAACATATTATGTCAGGTACCATTCCTTGATACTTGAATTCCATCATTTCAACACCATTACAGTCATTTAAGAAACATATTTTCTACATAATTGTAGATGTTGCAAACTCGTTAGCATTGTAAATCTCGTGTTTCATACTTAACCTGAAACCCTAACATACCTCACATGTGTTAAATTTAGAGAAAATATTAAGTTCTTTTCAATTTACTAGACAATAATAGCATAAGCATGATCATTGGAAGATACACAATCACAATGTACACACCATTTATCCTAGGAAACCCTCATGGGGGAGAAAACCCAACAAAAACTTCATTAATATAGATTTATAATACAATTCCAAGATAATAAACCAAACACTAGAGAATATCCAACACTAAGCAATGTGCCTCTCTCTTCCTTCTTCGGGAAACTGGAAACTTCAACTTCCTTCAAACTTGCGCACTAGATGAGTGACATTAGTGAGTGAGCTAATGAGGCATCTTCCACTCTTATTTATACTAGCTAGCAGGTGCTAGGGTGGTGTCTCTTCATCAAGCAAGGACAACTTCTTATTTAGTGGCTAAAACCACTTTAATTAGGCTCGGGGGATGACTTCTTAATTAGCATCATATAATTAGGGTTTGACCAATCCAAAAAAGGGAATTTGGTATTATAAAAATCCTGGAATGATCAATCCACAAAAGGGGATTGATCTTATGAGATAATAGCTCAATAATAAGTATAATATTCTTTGCAGTTGAAATATTTCAACACTTCACCTTAACAATAAGGGTATTCTACAACATCATCAGGAGAGAGAGAGGGAAGCAACATCAACAACATCTGGAACACTGACTGGCATATTTATAAATCACCAAAAGTTTTTCTCATCATCATTCATATCATCATTCACAGTATGGAGTTGGAATGGCATCATCATCATCGTTCACATCATGAAGCTAGAACATGAAACATCAACATTAGTTAGCATAAAATAAATTACAACAACATCAACAACATCATCATCAACAGCACAAGGTTGGAGCAACATCATCACAGTATGAGGCTAGAGAAACAACATCATCATAACATGAGGCTGGAGCAACATCATCATCATCATCATCATGGGGCAATAATATGAGGCAGGTGTATCAAAAACATGTTTTGGTACTTTGACAGTCCCTAGGGATCTTCCCAAGAATCATAAGATTCATTAGGATATAAAATCCTAACGGAGCTACCAGACCATGGTACTCTAACAGACCATCCTTATCGGATCTTCGGGATCTTCCCAAGAATCATAAGATTCCCTAGGATTACAAAAATCCTAATTGATCTACCACTACTGACCACAAATATCATATACATGCATAGGTACTCTGACAGACCGTCCTTACAGGACCTTCGAGATTTTTCCAAGGATGATTAGTCCCCTAGGTTATAAAATCCTAATTGAGCTACCTGTTGTTGGTCAGGATACCATAGTATCATAAACATCACTCCCCCTTTCGAAGGAGGTCCTTTCAGACTATACAAAGCTTGTCTCAAAATTACTCAAACTATACACAAGATAGAGGCTTGGTCAACACATTTTCAACCTGATCATCTGTTCCAACATATTGGAGCTTTATGGCTCCCCGCTGCACCATATCGCAAATGTAGTGATATCGAATTTCTATGTTCTTCAACTTGTCATGGAACATAGGGTTCTCTGTCATCTTTATGCAACTTTGGTTGTCACATAGAATCATGTTTTCTTCCATCTCAAAATCAAATAGACCTGTAAACAACTTCTGAATCCATATGGCTTCACAACTAGCGGAACATGCAACAATGTATTCTACTTATGTTGTGATGAGAGCAATATTGGATTACTTCCTACTCTACCATGAAGTCATGACTGAACCCACCATTGAGTTCTCAAGTTCATCTTCTTGTTAATGTTTCTTCCTTCATACAATCTGGTTAGAGCATCAAAAATTTATTTTTGAGTATTCTTAGAATCCACTTGAGGGATCAAGTGATCTTTAATAGAGTCTACAATGATTATTTTGGCCCTAACCATATCCTTCTAGTACTTTGGTTTAGTTGTAGCATCTGCAGGTTCTGGTACATTTTGTTTGATGAATATTGCAAGGTCATTCTCTTCAAGAATGAGTGCAATCCTATACTTCTAGGAATGGAAGTTATCCACACCTTATAACTTGTCAAAAAGCTTGGTGCTTGTAGACATCTTGACCTGGAGCTGGGAAAATGACCAAAAAATGAAAGTGCTCAAAATTTAGATCTCAACTTACCAAGAGGTGTGCTTGGCTGAGGCAAGTAGCATGGTGTAGTCAGTTTTCTAAAAATCCAAAATTTACCCCTTGAAATTGGGCCTATGCAAATATGGATCGATACTTCTGGTATTGGTTCTAGTTTTCTGGTACTAGTGAAAACTAGGGTTTCAATTTCCATAGGCTCTAGCCACTGAAAAGGTGTGCTCAAGCTGCCAATGAGTTCGCTAGGCTAGGGCACACTTCCCTAGGTAGTTTTTAACTTCCCTAGGTAGTTTTTAGGCTAAAATTATCTTTCAACAAAAGCCCTAATTTTCTTGTACGACAACAACCTAGTGAAAGGTGATATATTCAGTCAAGCTTTGATACCATGTTAAATTTAGAGAAACTGTTAATTTCTTTTCAATTTACTAGACAATAATAGCATAAGCAGGATCACTGAAAGATACACAATCACAACGTACACAACATTTATCCTGGGAAACCCTCATGGGGGATAAAACCCAACAAAAACTTCATTATTATATATTGTTAATACAATGCCAAGATAATAAACCAAACACTAGAGAATATCCAACATTGAGCAATGTGCCTCTCTCTTCCTTCTTCTAGCAACTGGCAACTGCAACTTCCTTCAAACTTGCACACTAGATGAGTGAATTTAGTGAGCGAGCTAATGAGACGCCTTCCACTCTTATTTATACTAGTTGGTAGGTGCTAGAGTGGTTTATCTTCATCAAGCAGAGCTAGATTCTTCTTTAGTGGCTAAAACCACTTTAATTAGGCCTGGGGACCATCTTCTTAATTAGCAACATATAATTAGGGTTTGACTAATCCACAAAAGGGGATTTGGTCTTATCCAAAGCCCGACATGATCAATCCACAAAATGGGATTGATATTATGAGATAATATCTCAATAATATGTAGAATGTTCTTTGCAGTTACAATATTTCAACAACATGCACTCAGGTTTTAGGTACCACCATTCTATTCCAAAAATTTCAACTCACACCTAATCTCTGATCTGCACTTTCTTTTAATGAAAACCCTAGATATAAACCCACCTGTTGCAAATGATATGTTTTTCATAGTTGCTTCAAAGTCTTACTATTTGAGACTTCATTCAGCCTCAAGTTGTCATCATTTCATCCAGCTTCTATCTCCAGTTACACTTTTAGTCTTTGCAATATTTTTCTTGTATAAACCCTACTTGTAGCAAAACCCTAAGTTCATCAGATTTCATCACATGGTCTGTTGGAAACTATTATCAAAGAGGTTTTTACTCTTAATTTGACTTACTTTCCATGGAGGCTCAACAAATGAAGAAATTCCATAAAGCAGGGGAGATTGTCAGAGTTGAACCCCATGACCTACAACTCATTAATTCAGATCCACTTTTCAGAGAATCCTTTCAGAGAGTAGGTTGCCTGGTTTTTTGTCAAAAAATGGAGAGAGGACACCCTTAACCGGCCAAATAGTTTGCATTGAACTTCAATGGAGTAAAAACAAAAGTTGGTACACTTGAGTTTGAAGTTACAAAAAAATCCATTGCCACAACTACAAAAATACCAATTCAAGGGGAAAAATGGTTCAAAGCTATATATTTAAAATCTGACTTTTATAAAGATATCCTAAAGCCAGAATATCAAAAAGACAACTTATCCAAAGGAGTACCTAGAAATCATATGATGGAATACTTTGATAAGATGCTCAGGGTTATACAGAGGTAATTTACATGTGAGGGTAGATTTAATATGGTTTATCAGTACTATATTAGACTATTGATGCATTTCACTTGAAAAAATTTCCTTAATCTACCCTTTTACTTTCTGAGAAGTCTTGAAAAGATGTCAAATAAGGTACAAGCCAAGTCCAAGCTGGTAGAGAGAAATTTCTTTCATTTTGGACTCATTAAGATGTTGGTGTTAGAGGAGGTGAAAATATTTAGTGATTGGGATACTTTCTTGAATTCATCGAGCTTTCAGTCAAAGATTGTTAACACTCCATAAACTAAAAGGAGAACCCCTACCTCATCTGAGAGGGTTGTGCACATTGAATCAAGAAAAAGGAGAAAGATAGTTAAGGAGGAAAATCCATTACATCCAAATTTTCAGATAAATGAAGGCCCTGCACAACCTGTTGTTGAAGAAATATCTCTTATATCAGAGCCTTCACCTGTAGAACCATCTTCTAGTAAATGAAGAAAGTTAAATAGAAAGAAACCGGTTTTTATCCCACATGTTGTTGAAACAACTAAGCCTAAAAGACTATTTACAAGAGAAAAAATAAGACAACATGCCCATGTGGAAGAAGGTGCATCTAAAGTGCCAGTTCAGCAAATAGCCAAATCCAAATCTCATAAAGAGCGTATAGAAATCATTGAAATAAAATCCCCTTCTGAGGAAAGCAATCCCACCTTCAAAATCCTTGGGAGGCAACTGAAAGAGGCAAGAGCTAAGAATGAAAAATTGAAAAAGGAAAATTTACAAGCTAGAATCTAGTTGAAAGAAAACGTAGGCATGTGTCAAGAAAGAATTGCAAAGGAAAAACATATGGTGAGGAGATCACTGCCCCTGCATAGACAAGTAAAAAAAGTGCACAGGTAGAAAAGATCTTTTCAAGCTGAGATCATAAAGTTGAAAAAGAATTGCACTAAGTAGAGGAACATATATCTAGAAGGAATCTGGACCTGTTGGATCAAGAAACCATTAACTAAGATCATGGAGCATCATTTTTGCGACAGAATATCAATTTTTCTATGGTTCCTTACATGTGTTGACTCACAAACCCTAAGAAACATTTTTTGTCTTATGTTGCTTATGATTTTTCCCACTTGATTTTTTGGAAGTCGTTCTTCATGGCTCAGAGGTTGTAGGAGGAATTAATAGAGGATCAGAGCTTCTTTGCATGTTTTGAAATTATTTGCAATGATCAGAAATAAAAAATCTCATGTACAAGAAAGTTCGCAGCGAAACATGCAGATGCACTATGAACCTACTGAAAGTGAAACAATTTGCAACAAACTTGCTACAAACTATAACAATATGATCAACCTGACTTATGGGAGAGTTGTCAGGTGTCAAAGGAGGTTCGAATGGTTCCCTAGGAAGAATTTAGACATCAAGGGACACTTGTACTTGATATCCAGCTCCATTATATCTCCAAACATGAGATGGATGCAGTTGCCTTTATCATCACCAACAACTTCCTAGAATCTAGCAGTTAGTTAAGTTTATGTTTGTTTGTTTACTGCCACATATCTCCAAGGAACATAATCCTATGCATGAAATAGGTGGTGAGTCATAGAGGGACTTTTGATGTAAATTTCTATTTAATGGGTGATGTGACTCCTAGATAGGGTTCAAGTGGTTTTTTGAGAGACTCATATCTTTTTGCTTTAGGCTGTAAAGTTTCCATATTATGTATGTACATACTTAAATCTCTTGGATAATTGAAGATCAACTCCTTTTTCTATTATTACATGATATATTCATGTCTTTCTTTGATGTTAGCTACCGATAAAGGATTTATCTTTAGTACTTGTATTCATGTAATGCAATGATTGATTTAGTGTCTATTTGTTGGTGCAAGTATTGTCAAAGCACATCTTCTTGTTGACTAAGAGGCTCCTTGTTAGTAAGAATTCTACTATATGTGTGCCAAAAGTGCCTTATGTAACTTGGTTCATGTATTCCATTTTCTGCTTCAATCTTCCATATTTTCACTGATATTATTAAAATTGATCTAAGATTGTTCAAGCCTTGCTTGTTGGAGTATGTTTTGTGGAAGTTTTGTGTTGATATTTTAAAGCTGAGTTTCTCATCCATTTGTTACACTTGAATTTAAAAACCTTTCCTTTTACAAACCTATAAAATTCTAATGGGTATAAGGATTACACCTACAATAGTCTAGGTGTGAATTTTAGTGCTAACACCTCCATTTGCAATCATTACTTGAAACTCTGGCGTTGGATATATAAAGCAATTGATATCTTTGGCTAATTTACAATGAATGAAATTATAAGTACTACCAGAATCAATTAGCACTATTACCCTTTTTGTTTTGATATATCCTTCGATATTTATGGTTTGAGGAGTGCTAATTCTAGTCAATTCATGACATGATATGGTGGGAGTCATCTCTTTAGAAGAAACCTCTTCTACATATTCATCTTGAGATGGTTCTTGGTATTTTTCTTTTTCTTCTTCCTCTTCACTGTCTATGTAGAATAATTTCTTCTCACCATACTTATGTTCCTTTCTATACTTGTTGTCACAATTCAAACATAAACCTTTTGATTTTCTTTCCTCCAATTGTTGAGGTGTCAACCTTGTAGGTTGAGGTGGTTTAGAAGAAGGAACATTATTCTCTCAATAGATGTTAGGGGTGGTCCTTCTAGTAGCCATAGCCATATTTTTACTTTCAACCTTTCTCGCCACCCTGAACGAATTCTCCAATGATTTGGGTTCCCAAAGACAAACCTCATGTTGAATGTTATCCTTTAAATTTTGTATGAAGACATCAATCATGTGCTCATATGGAATATCCGTTACCTTTATATCCAATCTCTGCAACTGAACCCTTTTGTTGGAGATTTATCAATTGGATAAAGTAGGTGTTGTTCCTTGTATCCTCGTAGTGTGTTATCATTTCTTCCGTGAAAATTGTCCAAGTGAGAAGTGATTTTTTAGAA
>JZKD02S0078550.1:282738-295398 GCA_000966675.3 Picea glauca | reverse complement strand
TACCCCCCCTCTGCACTCCCCCACGTGGAAGAGTGTACATACTTCTGGGGTGTAAATACTTCATGGGGTATAAACACGGCTGAAAGCAAGGACCTATGAATTAGGAAGATAATCAAGCTCCACAACCAACACCTTATTCAATCTTCTGAGAAAGTTGGCCATTTCTTCATCATCTTCTGAGATGTCACTGTTGTTGTTATGTTCTTTTTCTTTTTGCTTTCCCTTTTGCTTTGGCCTTTTGGATTCTTTGAAATCTTCTTCTTTTATATCTCGATTTTCCTATTCAGTTATAATTTCATATGTTGTGAAGATTCCATGTAGTTCCTCCATTCTTATTGATTCTAGATACGCTCTTTCTTCTAGTGTTGATATCTTAGGATCAAATCTCATAGGAAGAGATCTTAGTACATTTTGAACAATTACAGATTCTTTAATTTCTTCTCCCAATCGTATAATTGCATTTATTGTTTCATCGACTCATAACAAGTAAGCTGAAATATTCTCATCTTCCTTCATCTTTAGTTGTTCAAACCGACCTCTGTAAGTTTGAAGCTTTGTTGCTTTGACTTTTGAATCTCCTTCATAAATATTTTGGAGCTTGTCCCAAATCTCCTTCGTGGATTTACAATGTATAACTTTGGTGTATATTGATTCACAAAGACCATTAAGAAGTGCATTTGTGGCTTTGGACCTATTTTGCCCGAGTTTCATTGCTCTTTCATTTGTCGGTGGAATTGCTGGTTCTTTGTATCCATCTACAACTAATTGCCAAATTTCAAATCCCTGTGCATGTATATATGTTTTCATCCTTATGCTCCAAAATGCATACTTTTGTCCATAAAATAGTGGTATTCCATTTTTATACATGTTGTTGCTCTCCATGATCTACCTTTCAGTGGTTAAACTAATTCCTAAATGAACCTGCTCTGATACCAATTGTTTGATTACTGAGAGGGGGGTTGAATCAATAATAGAGAAATTTAAACCGTTTCAACCATATAATGAAAGTGTTATATCAGTGTAGCATTATCATCCAACAATTTCAAAGTAAATAAATAATGAACGAATGAGCAATCATACACATACATAGTACACTAGTGTTTTTACGTGGAAACCCAAAGTGGGAGAAAACCACAGAATGGTTTTTCTTATATGTCTTGAAGAATTACATTCATTGGAAGCACCAACTTCTTTTGTTTTCCAGTTGCAACTGGAAGGAGGCTCCAACCCCCTAGTTTCTCAGCCTACAACCCGAGGGAAGCTCCAACTTCTGAATTCTCTAGCTACAACCAGAAGGAGGCTACAACCCCCTATGTTCTCTGGCTACAATCGGAAGGTGGCTACAACCACCCTGACGTATAAGTAGAATGATGGAACCACTTTCACACTATCACTGTGAGATATATTGTTGTAAACTTGTACCAATCAACTTGTAATCAACCTGTAACAACTTGTACCATAAACAAGTGTATCAACCATGCACCAACTTGTACCATCAATGAGTGCATCAACCATGCACCAAATATGTACCAATCATGCATCAAATACGCATCAAATGTAACTCATAAAGATGTACCAACATCATCAAGTATACACCTCATGTATGTGCCAACTCATCAACTACTTGTCTCAACCACACACCAAGTACATATACCAATACAACCATCAAAAGTTCTCTAGAAATACATCACATTTCCCATCACCAAATACCATAAACCCTTACATCAAACCATGTGCCACAACCTCACTGTTATGTATCCTCAAGATAAACCAACAACTTCAGCAACACTTCACAACCAAAAGACCAATACCCATATGACAAATACCAACAACAAAATACCAATTGTATCCCTCAGCAAATCTTATATATGTAGCAATATTGAACATCCAATACCATCTCAAGAGCTAAACCCTAGCTCACAAAACATACCTCAAACAAGATGTGGCATATCTCTCATAAATAGACCCCAACCATGTTGTTGTCGTGATTTTTTGCCGCACTTTTTCTGACGCGAATTTTCTGTTGTGATTTTTCTACCACACTTTTTCTGTTGCACTTTTTCTGCCACGGTTTTTCTGTCACGGTTTTTCTATCGCACTTTTTTTGTCGCACGTTTTCTACTGCACTTTTCCTACCACAATTTTTCTGTCGCACTTTTTTTTCCACATTTTGTATGCCACACTTTTCCTGTCGCACTTTTTCTGCTGCAATTTTTCTCTATCAATAATACCTTCCCAAATAACCTTTCACAAAAATAGATTTTCAATGATATTCAAGTGTGATTAAATGAGAGAGCCTTGCCTCTTATTTATAATTTCATGTAGCATCCCACTTTCCTTATTTTAGGGAGTTCTCCATTAACTTTATTATTTAAATAATTTATTTTGCAAACACTTTGACTTTTTGACCTTTTGGGGCTTCTAGATGACTCATGAGGGTTGTTGTGAGTGGAAAATCCCCCTACGGACTAAAACTTAGGGTTTTATCATGCACACAGAAAATACCTAAAGATTCCTACTTTTTACCATCATCCCAGACCTAATCCCCATTATTCTTAAGCAAATACACAGTTAAGAAGATCAAGTGAACATACCTTATTTTCGACGTTTGGTATCGATCCCTTTTTATGATTGGTATCTCTTTGACTGCAACTCTCATCCCAAGGTTGACCTACATTCACAAAAGACAAACAAAGAAATCCATGTGCATTTCATCTACGGATTAATGGGTTAGATATTTAATCAACATTTACGCAATAAACAATGAAAACCTCATATGGTGGGACGGGAAAAGTACTTCTTTATTATTAACTTCACTAAAGCAACTTACAATGATGAAGACGGCCACTGATCCATGAATATGGTCATGGACTCCTCTTTTACTATGCACCAACTGCTAAAACACTTGCTTTGGTTCTTCGTTGAAATCACAAAATGGTTGCAGAATCTTGGGCAAGGGGAATGTTAATTCGGGTAGAGTTTCTTTACTATGATTTTCCTCCTTTGCAAATGGGACCCCTACCCATTATTTTATAGGCTAGAAGGAGCTAGGTATTTTGTCGAGTGACTGGCCATGCATGGTTGAAATATTTAGTTAACTTACCCAAAACTGTGTGTTCCATCAGCAACTTTCCATTTTTTGTGCTTTTGTAGGTACACATGGGCTATAGCGGGTCAGCTAGAGTGTACACACGGGATGTAGTGGAGCAGGGTGTGTGGGCCTTTAAAAAGGATGTTTTTTAAGAAGAGTTGTTTAGTACTGGCTTGGCAAAGAAGGCATATGAGATGGCCTGCTGTCAGGTAAGCATATCTGGTGTAAATTAGGGTTATAACATATGCCCCCTAATGTGTGAGGTCAGAAGAGCATCTGATGGCCGAAATACATTATCAATATTTGTCAACGTACCAAAACAGTGAGCCCAGGGACCAGAATTCTAGAGGTGTCATCTGCAAAATAAAAAGTGTCTCACCGAGGTGGGCATACCCATGCTCGGGATGAAATAAAATCATGGCTACCAATCAAATATTATAGATCCATCTCATATAACTATATAAAGTGTAGCCACGAGAAATACACTACGGATCTACATCTCAAAATCAAAAAGATATACATGTATAGTATCCATCTTCTAGAAGCTGATAAGGCCTGATGGCTAGAGATGAGGTCTTCAAAGCTCTAGTAACAACTTCAAAATCTTCAAAACTCGGGTAGGAGTGTAATATGAGTGTACGACTTCACTACTCATAGGTCTTCGATGGCTCATCGGGCATGGACTAGAGAATCTTGATGATCAGACTGAAGGCTTCATTGATTTCAAACAAAGACTTGATTGGACTTTCGAGATGGTCAAGCATGAGGGTAAGAGACAAACTACAGAGGGGCCGACTCAAAATTGGTAAAAACTTCCCTTGGACAATAGCACGACAAATGATGAGACTCGAGCAGCATGGCATTGACATAAGTTCACGATGCAGAAGGCAACGCAAACTCTCCATATGCTTGGAAGAATAACCAAACGGAGGAGGACACAGCTCTATGTAGCAAGAACACCTTCCTAAGGTCATATTAAATCCCATAGCTAGAAGAACAAATGGAAGGATGTGCTTTGTCCAAGGGCGACTCATAGTGCTGCCAATAAAAAGAAAATACTTTTCCCTTCCTCTTTTTGGGGCA
Source organism: Picea glauca (assembly GCA_000966675.3). NCBI lineage: Eukaryota > Viridiplantae > Streptophyta > Pinopsida > Pinales > Pinaceae > Picea > Picea glauca. The sequence goes on along the minus strand of JZKD02S0078550.1, from coordinate 291,224 downwards.
TATTTGATTTTTTTTGTCTTTTTCAATAATTTTGGAAAGCTTGAAAAAGAATAAAAGAATGCTACGTTACAAAGGAGGAACGAGTGTCGCAAACATACTAGTTCTAGGCGCAAGGACAAGACTGATGTTCAAAGCAAGGACATTCGGAAAAATCCCTCTCGGGGCCAAAGGTGTCAACACACAAAGGCAAAGTGTTACAGGGCTTGTGTATAAGGCATGCTTCAGATGGTTCAGTTGAGAGCAACATGGAGCTGGAATTAGGCCAAAGACGCAGGTATGCAAACATGGTTAACAAAACACACAATGGTAACATCATTCGATGTACTTTTAACGAGCCCAAAGAAGGTAAGTTCGGTGGTTTTTCATATTTAGAGAGTCTGAAAAACGTAAAAGGAGACTCCACTGGGGTACCGTTTTCGAAGATAGTCTAGTTGGCTCGAAAAAGGGGTAAACTAGCACTGACCAGACATCTATTCAAAACCATTTTAACGAGTGTGATAAAGACAAGGTCACTCGACATTTTTTTCATTTTTAAGGAGTTTGAAAAAAAGATTAACTATGGACTCCGTTAGGAATGTTCTTTTGGACCATTTTAATGAGTGTAAAAGAATAAGGTCACTCGATGATCTTTTCAATTTTAGGGAGTCTGAAAAGAGCTTAACTATGAACTTCGTGGGGGTTCCTTTTTCGTAAATTTAGTCCCTCAGGCCAGAAAAAGGGTTAAAATTATACCTGAGAGTACTCTTCTAGATAACTGATGCTCCTAGAGTATACCTTTGTTCGTACAGTTAACCATCCGAACCGAAAAAGGGGTAAACTACCGCCAGACAGACGTGACTTCAAATTTCAGTTTAGCGAGCATGAAGGTCAACAAGATCGCTCGGCAATATTTTCACATTTAGAGGATCTAAAAAGAGATTAAAAGAAGACCTGTTAAGTTTTGGGAGTCCCGAGGGTGAGGTCAAGAGTGATACGAAATTATGCAAATGAGCCTCAAACTCGTAATCATGAAAATCTAGTAAGGACTCCTAGGCCTATAGTCATTAGTGACAGCATGGACACCAAAATGCAACCAGGATCTACCTAGGGCATCCATGTTAAGGTAGGCTCTACCACTAAATTACGACACTCCTAAAGCAGCAATGATGGTTTCGTGTCGCAACTCGGTGGGATCGATCCTATGGAAAAGTGAAAAAGACAACAAGATGCAGAAAGTGGAGGTGGAATCCTATCTCCAATACAACGAGTTGGAAAAAATGTCTTTTTACCAAAGGACCTTCAAAACAACCCAAAACTCCAAAAAGTTTCCAAATACCCAAAGAACACTTCTCATGACAATCCAAAGAAAACTCTCGAACCATACTAAATGATTCTCAGTTTAGAAAAAATGACAAAAAGGGTCCAAAAAGTCTATAAATAGAAGTTGGCAGCTCATTATCACCATTGCTAATTGAGAAATTGACTAAAAACCAAAACTACCCCTTTGTGAAAAGAGTTTATTATGGGAGCTTCAGTGAACGAAATGACCATCCACTTGGATCAAGTAAGTACTCACTATCCCCTCTTGAACTTTAATTCTTTCTTTATGCATTTAAGTTCATTTTTTTTTTTTGGGGGGGGGTGTTGACCTTTAAAAGGTCAGCCCTACGTCCACGCAGGCTATCTTATGACAGCCCGAGTGTACATGTGTGTTTCCTTATGACAGCCCGAGTGTACACGCTACTATGAGCACTACAACCCATGTGGACCTCCCATTTAGTGTAAAAAAATAAAAAAACAAGAGTTAACCCTCATGGACTTTGTCTATTTGCAGGATGTATGTTCACTGGAGGGAAAGAGAGCATGAGGATATTGATGTGTTGGTCAATGAGGACCTCGATGCTCTTGTTTCACTTTTGCAATGTGGTTTGTTAAAGTTTTTCCATTGTCCTTCCATTCGAGCACAACCTAGGCTACTGAATGCCTTGGTGGATTATTAGCATCCTGATGCAAAGGCCTTTATGCTATAGGGGTAGTCGATGGATCCAACGACAGAGGATATATACTTCATGACTGACCTCTCGAGGAGAGGGGAACCAGTCAATTTTCATACCTTTCCTTCCGGGCCTCATAACATATCGAAGTTGATTGGACTCCATTGTGAAGCCGATACTGACATAACAGGATCGCAAGTGTCGATAAGCAAGATCTCTAACTTATCACTAAAAGTGATAGTGTTTCTCATTGGGCGAATTACTAGGTCTGCGTCTTTGCATCAAGATTCCCATGCACACATGAATTGTGCAGTTCAGTGCTTAAATGCACAAATATTTGACTGGAGCACCACCTTACTAGATTGTATGAAGAGGCAATTAATAGAGTGTCGAATGCAGAATCAGAGGAACTTCAGATTTGGGATGATTCTTTGTGTTTTCTTCTTTGACAGAGTGCCCAGTTTCAATCCTAGAGGGACTATATGAGGGCACGAGGCCTCTCTCCCCACATTATGCAGATGGGCGGCGTTGTTGTCGCGACAAGGGGAGGGAGGACCATTGAGGTCTTCGATGACAAGTTATTTACTTGGTGGGTGTGACAGATTCTAGTCATAGAGGACTACCCCTATGTCGGGATTGACTTCTCTAGAGACCCTGAGATACCGGTACCTCTCGGAGAGTAGCGAGGAGAGATGGGTAAGTTTGCTTTGTTTTTTTTTTGGTTAAATATATGTAATTTTTATGTTGTTTTTTTATATATATCATTTTTTTATACACCAGAGTATCTGACGTATCTGTGTCTGTTATGTGCAGATGTGGGGCCAGTGCGACCAGCGGACTATGCGAGGAACATGCGACGTCCTCAACCAGAGGTCGCCCCAGTCGTAGCCGGCAAACCAACGACGGCAAGAGTACCTCCAATCGGTGAGGCTGAGAGAGTTTTGAGATGAGTAGAGAGAAACTTTACCTTGCTTACTCGCACAGTCCCCATGGCAGAGAATGACGATCTATCGCCGTCTATGTAGCCTCATGTAGTGGGGGCACCATGGATGTAGGTTCAACTTTTTCGGCGTTTGGCAAACGTCGTTGACCATTACAACAGGGCCAATAGGGCCTGTCCTTAGTTAGGCTGGACTTTTCATGTGCCGAGGGAACTATTTGTATATTTTTTGGGGCATAAGCCCCATGACTTGTTACTGGATGTATTTTTGAGGCGCTAGTACCCATGCATGTACTCTGATAATTTTGATATTATATATGGATGTTTATGTCTTTTTTATGTTTTATGGATTAATTTTTCTTTAAAAAGGTATTTACATTGTATGTGTTTGTCTTTATTATATGTGTGCGAGATGCCAATCTAAAATTTGATTAGCTAGAGTATCTGCGACTTGATTTAATCTCCTAGGAACATGAAAATATGTAATATAATCAAAGCTTCGTTATAAGAGACGTACCCTAAGGAACCATCGGTGTAAAGTAGGATCATGAACATGGTAGACTCTATTTAACTGAGACACAACCAGCTGAGCATCTAAATAGACCCAGAGGTGACAGATACCAAGTGACAAAGCGTCATGAAGAAACTCAATAACTGTGTTGTATTCGACGACATTGTTTGTGGTGTCGCCTAAACATATACCTCCTGAAGATAGCAATTGGACCTAAGGTGTAAAAATTACCCAAGCTGCGAAGGCAAGCCACCGAGTGTGCCAACTAGCACCATCTGTGAATCCAACGAAGACCTCTGATTCACTTGACATTTTCCACAATGAAAAAAGATAACATCAAAAAATGACACGTCCATAAAACCAAAAAAAAACAAAAATTAATAGTACAAAGACAATACATATGTTACAAAAAGTTACCCAAGGTGACCTACCTATGAGTAATACTTCTTGAGGTAGAGCCCATTTCTAGGCTCTGCCAAAGAATTTCCCTCAAAATCTATCAAGTGATAAGCGCCTTTTCTTAGAACCTCTTTTACAATGAAAGGTCTGAACCACATGGGTTTGAACTTGCCTGCCCCCAGGGGGTACTTATCTTGGTCCTAGACCAGGACAAGGTCGCCTTCCGAGAAAATATGAGGACGAATGGACCAATCATACTAACACTTGAATTTTTGGTTGTGAGTTTTTTTAGCTAAGGCTGCATCACAATGCTACTCATTGAGTTGCTCGAGATATAATAAACGCTCTTCAAGCAGTGAAGTGTCTGGAAATAACTGTACTGCCAACTTTAAAGATGGGATCTAGTATTATATGGGAAAGACTACTTCTAGCCCATAAACGAGTTGAAAATGTGAGAAACTGGTTGCAGTCTTAACAGACATTCGGTAGGCCCATAATGTCAAGTATAACATCAAATGCCAATTTGACTTGGCCAAATTGATCGTTCGTTGTAGCATGGTCTTAAGAGATTTATTGACAGCTTCCACTTGAACATTCGCTTGAGGGTAGTAGGGCGATGAATGTTCTTGCCTCAACCCAATATTTGATAAAAACTCGGTCATCATTGTGTTCTGAAAGTTACTACCATGGTCAGTGACAATCTCTCTCGGGGCGTCGAACCGTGCTATAATCTGGTTAAACAACAAGAGGGCGGAAGTCTCGCCATCATCTTTGAACGTTGGCATAGCTTTGAACCACTTGGTGAAGTATTCTACTACTACTATGATATAACGGTGCCCCTTGTTGAAGGAGGGTTGCAGGTAGTGTAATCAATCCCCCATTTGGTAAGGGGCCAACGGTGATGATGGGAAACATGGGAGCGGGATGTGCCCTCATCTTCTGTGAGAATATTTGACACGAGCGGCACTTCTTGACCGATGTGATATAATCTTTAATTAGTGTTAGCCAGAAGTAATCGGCTCGTAAAATATTTTGGGTTGTTTCCAACCCAAACAAATGACTGCCACATGCTCTAGTATGGCAATCGTTAAACACGATTTTCGCTTCTTCATGAGTGAGGCACTGGTGAAGGATGCAATATACACCACGACGATACAAAGTATCTTTGAGTATGAGGTATTTCTTAGCTTGATGGCATATACGACGACGCTCATCACGAGAATCAGAGGTGGTGCACTTCAAAGTCTAGAGATAGAAAAGTATATCTCCATACCAGGGGTCCAAAGATGCTATCAAAAACATGTCTCCTTGAATAAGCGATTATTCGGGCATAACATCATCTGACTCGATCGAAAGTTATGAGATGAGTTCCGCAACGACCAGTGACTTTTTGGATTTCATCGAAATGAAATCTAAGTCAAATTCCTGGAGGAAAACTATCCATCTACTAATATTTCCATCGATTACCCATCGTGTCAACACGTATTGAAACGGATTCACAACAGCAATAACGGTGGTCTTGTGAAAAAAAACATAATGATGGAACCATTGGATAGCGTGGATTGCTGCCAACGCAAGTTTTTCGATGTGAGAATAATTGAGTTTCGGTCCAACCAGGCCTCGGCTCAAGTAATAAATCACATACTCTGAGAGCAAATCATCCTCCTAAACTAAGATCATGCCAATGGTTGACTCTGTTGCAGCCAAGTATAATAAGAAATCTTTGTTATAATTGGGTGGCCGAAGTAGAGGGACAGTTGTGAGGGTATGTTTCAACGCTTCGAAGGAGTTTTGAGCGGCATCATCCCAATAAAAATTAATGCCTTTCTTCAGTAAGCGCATAAAGCCCTTTGTGATCTCGCCATAGTTTGTGATGAAACACCGCAAAAAGTTCATTTTTCCTTGTAGACTCTGAAGTTGAAGGATTGTACATGGGGGAGGCAACTGAACTATTGCCTCAACCTTGAGAGGACCGACCATGATCCCTATTGTTGAAACTATGAAACCTAGCAGACGGCCCGACGTCACGCAAAAACAGTACTTGTTGGGTTTCAAGAAAATTCGGAAGGAGCGACATCGCTCAAAGATAATTCAGAGGTGCGTGGGATGATCAGTTCTATTACGAGATCGTGATGCTAAATCATCTGAGTAGGCCTCGATGATATGTTTGAGATCGTGGAAAGCAAAATACATGGCCTGTTGAAAGTTGGCTCCAACATTTTTCCGACCAAAAGGCATCTTACGATACACGAATGTTACCCATGGACAAATGAATGTTGTTTTGTGTTGGTCTTCAGGTTTGATTTGTATCTGATTATATCCCAAAAAACCATCCATGAAAGAAAATTCCTCGCAACCCGTGCATTCATCGACTATATGGTCAATAAATGGTGTGGGGAAATTATCTTTTGGACAGGCTTTGTTCAAATCATGGAAGCCCGTACATACATGAATTGTACCCTGTTTTTTGTTAACTGGCACGGGGTTTGACACCCATTGGGTCAAATGGATGGGGTAGATAAAACATGCCTTGAGCAGTTTCTCTACTTCAACCTTAATAGTTGTTTCTTTCTTAGGATTAACTGGACGAAGCTTCTGCTGAACTGGCTTAACATCAAGATAAGTCGTGATTTCATGTTATACAATTTTTGGATCGATGCCTGGCATTTCCTCATAAGACCAATCAAAAACGTCGTGGAATTCCTTAAATAAATTCGTGTAGATTTGAATCTCTTCGGGGGAGCAGTCAGCTCCGACAAAAATATTCTCCATGACACCAGGGATTCTAGAGATGTTTATAGGTATAGTTTCGGCGATGGTTGCCATATTACCCTTGGCATAAACAGCATGTGTAGCCAAAGGATTGATAGGACAAGACTTATCTCCAGTCATAGTCGAGGTGAGTTCCCCTGCTTCAATTATGCTTAAATCTGGGAGGAAGTAAGATCTGTGATGGAGATCATCCCAAGGTTTGTCCGGACTAGTCATTTCTTCAATGATTGCTTCGTCTGAGGGCAAGACTAAGTCTAAAGAATCTGTATCAGCGAGAGAACCTTGAGCCCAAATAGGCTCTAGAATCGGATCTAACTCTTCTGTGGGAGTTGGATCGAGGTTGGCAGAAGCTTTCTAGACTAAAGAGTACACCACTTCTGTCACGGACAAGGGCATGGACATATGATGGTGCCATGTCCCCTCCATCGTGGTCGATGGGGAAGGAAGTATCCACGGATCGTTAAATTAAGTCATGCGAAACGACAAAACTTGGAAAATCTCAACCTTATGATGGTTAGATATGAACTTAACATCGCCTTGAGGAGGTGGGTAATCAAAATTACCCATTAAAGGTGGGAAAAAACCAACCCCTATGTTGACGACGTCGTTTGAGGGTTATCAATCATTGGGACTGTGGATGCCCCCAATGAAGGGTCAAGACAGAAGAAGGACAATTGATCAATGGTCACAATCCAGCCCTCGTGTGGAAACAGAAAGACCCAAAAAACTGTAGCGACTACTGCTTGCATAGCATAGGTCCAACTCCTCCCTTACAAGAGATTATAGTCGAGAGATGCGTCGACCACTTCAACCTTGACACACACGGTTTTCCCTCCTAACTGCATGAAAAAAGAGGGGATAATGCCATGTGGTCAGAACGAATGACCGTCGAAAGTGCTAAGAAGAGTAGGTGACGGAGACAAAATAGGTTAGTCAATGGCCTTCCAACACTCCAAAGACATTACGCATGTTGAGGTGCCCTCATCAACCACCGTGCGGAAAATGTTCCAAGTAAAAGTTTTTGTGGTGTAAGACACAACTATCTGGAATGCTACGTGGTAAGGGAGATGAGGTTTCAAGTCGGTTGTATCAAGCATGATCATACCCGGATTACAAGTCTTGGGGGATCCTAAAGCGGCTAATAGATCCTTTCTCTTGGAAGGGCAGCTTTGGAGGACTTCCAAGGCAGACATCGCACAAGGGGTTTGAGACAAATCCTCCACCACATAGTAGTTATGTGTGGCCCTTCCATTTGGATTGTGAGAAGCTTTCTTAAACACACCTTTTGGGATGCGTGTCATGGTTTTTCCCAGTGTCTTCTTGATCTGAAGAGGAAGAGATGGGGTTTCATCTTCTTTACCTTTCTCAGAGGTGCTTGGCTTGATGTAATAATGTGCTCTAGTCTATATATAGGCATCACCTTTCATCATATACACATTCGCGGATGCAAGATTGTTTGAACATGGAGGGGGTCCTTGGTTGCCCCCTTCTGCGATTGTAGAGGCTTGAATTATATTTTGGCCATGTTGAAATGGGTTTGTTAACACAGCAAGTTGTTGCTGTGACAATAAATTTTGGGCCTCTGCAAGCCGAGGGCACTGGTGAGTCGGGTGGTCTTTTGCGCATAGATTACACGGATACTTCGACTTCCTTTTTTCGGTGTTTCCCCCACCAGCATTATTAGTGGATTTATTATCCCCCTTACCCTTCTTACATTATTTCTTCTTTCCATCAGGCTGTTGGGTGGCCTTCAAATTTGTTGATTGCACATTGTGTACATCCGACGTTTGGGTAGGGGGAGCAGCTGGAACAGTAGTCTGGATGGTCGTTGTATGTTGGATAGACAATTGTTGCAATTGTTTCGTCAGTTGTTTAGCAGGATTTGTTTGTG